>RCUC01140003.1:0-52855 GCA_003697995.1 Taxidea taxus jeffersonii | reverse complement strand
GGGGGCGGCGGGCTGTGCTCGGGCGAGCGGCCGAGGCCGGCGGGAGCGCCCCCCGCACGGGTCCGCCGGGGCGGGTGAGACGCCCGAGGCGGTGCCGCCCTGTCCGCGCTGTCCTTCGGGCCGGCCCGGAGCCCGCACAGGCTGTCGGACGCCCCTCTTCAGGCGCTCGTCTCCGCCCAGCGCGGGCGCCGCGGGAAGCTGCGGGCCGTGGGGCTCCCGCCGCGCCGCCGCAGGTGCGGGTCCCGGTCCTCGGCGGCGCGTGGCCCCAGCGCGGGGTCTGCTCGGGCGGCGCCCACGTCCGCGTCAGGGACGCCACCGGCCTCCTGCCTCGGCTTTCGGAGCTGCGGCTGGGGCGGCGCCGCCTGCGTCCGGCCGCGACTGGTTCTGAGGCGCCTCTCGGGCCGGCGGCGGCTCCGGCGGACGTCGTGGCCTGTCGCGCCCGCGGGGCCCCGGCTCAGGGCCGGCCGGCTTGGGTGGTCTCCGCGGCTCTTCGGCCGCTGGGCGCCGACCCCGTCCAGTGCCTCCGCCGCGCGCTGGGCGGGCCGCGGCGGGCAGCTCCGGGGGCTGCGGCTCGGCACCCCGAGCCTCCGCGTGCAGCGCCCCGCGCCTACCGCGCCCTGCGGCCTCGGCCAGCGGGGCTCCGGGGACGCGCCGTCCTGCTTCGTTAGGTCTCAGCCGCCCCGGGTGCACGCGGTCGAGGCCCGCGGCGACCCCCCCACTGCGGCCCAGCGGGACGCCCCTGGGGACAAGGTGGCACGTCCGGCCAGGAGACATGGGGCAAGCGGGTCTCGGTCCTCCCCAAGTCGGCTTCCAGGCCCCCTGATGGCCCGGAGCCACCTTCTCCCGAGCCCGACGCCGAGCTGGCCGGAGACGGGCGCTCGGCCCGGGCGGGGCTGGGGGCTGCGGGCCGAGCCGTGCGGAGCCGCGGGGCCGCCGCCCTCCACGGACCCGCCGCCCTCCACGGACCCGCCCGCCCCGCCCTCGAGGCGTCGCCCGCACAGCGGCCCTTGCTCCCTGCGGACACGGACCTCGCCTCCGGGACCTGCGAGCGCAAACCCAGGGGCCCTGGAAGACACGAGCCGGCGGCCGGCTAAGGGCTGGACGAGGCGTCTTGGGCGGCGGCGGCCGCAGGCCAGGACTTCGGGGCCGGTTACTACGAATTCGGCGATGCTGCTCGGGGCGGTTTCACTCTCTGAGGCACGGAGCAGCGGACTCGTCCAGGGCTTTTGTTCCGTCCTGGCGACTTTCCCTCTGCTTAGCTGCACGCGGGACTTCGCGAGTCCGGAGTTCCACATCTGCGGTGTAAACGACACCCCGGGTGCGGATCGGAGTGGGATGACACGGTTTGCGCGTGCGACGGTCGGTGCGCGTCCCTTCCAGGCGGCGGTGAGCCTTGGGCAGGACGCAGCTGTGCTCCCCCGGCTCCGTGGACGGGGCTCGGTACCCAGCTCCCACCTGCCCTGCCCCGTGGACAGTTCCAGGAACACCGAGGCAGAGTTTATCCCTCGCACGCCTGCGGGGCCAGCACTTCAGAAACCAAACGGCTTCGTCCCGGCTGTAGGACTGGGATCGCCCCTCCGAGGCGTCTGAGCACAAGCCCTCTGGGGGCTGCGGTTTGCTTCCTCCCTGGACAAGACCCTGTCTGGTCCCCAGGAAACGACCGGCCGGGAAGGAAAGCAGGTGCAGGAAGAGGTTTGAGCACTTCCGTTCTTGTGCGACACGTTTCTTCGAAGCTTCCGTAAGTCACAGCACAGCAAAACAGGACAGAAGAGAAGCCAAAGGAACATGACACAGAATCCTGTGACTATGTCACGGGCCCTGCCTCTTTCCAGGACGGATTTCCGGTTCCCACGAAGCCAGGGCGGACACTGAAGTGTGTTCTCTGCTTGCTTCTCGGCAGTGACTTTGGGGGAGGACACGTCCCTGTATCACTGTGAATTATTACAATGGCATGAAAATTTTAACAAAATAAGGAAACAATTTAAATAAAAAGATCTTGTGTTATGCACTTTTCTGGGAATTTCCCCATTTTTTGTCCCCCTCCCCTTGACTCAGTAACCAAATGCTGGAATGGCCTGGGTGATCGTGAGGAAAAGTGGAACGTTGGCTAGTGGGCACAGGACACAAAGACGGTGGCGAGTTGGCCAGCGAAAATGCATGAGCAGATGTGCGTGCAAACCCAGCCTCTCCCCAGGCTCATGGGAGCATCACATTCTCAAGAACAAAATTTAAACTTAGTATTAAACATGTAATCGATTAAGTCGTTCACAGAACTCAACAGAGTGCCAGTGTAGCTTAAGTGTATTAACGAACGTAAGGAAGGTTGTAGGATGGTGGTTATTAGAATGTTGACTTGTAAAAGTCACAGCACACACTCCATCTGCTCTTCAGTTCTCAGTGTTTCAGTCTCTAAAACACGAACACATGCCAACGTTAGTTCGGCGAGGACACTTGCGGACCCCATCCGTGAATGCCATCACAGCATCTGTCCGTAACTGAGCCCCCATTAGACTCTCTGGGGCCTCCCGTTGGTTTTCCGTGCACCCGTCCGGAGTTGAGGCTATGAGCAGGTATTTCTGTTATGACCAAGAAGCCACGGCGGTCGGTGGAGGGCCACGAGAAGAACCCTAAAAATGGTATTTATGGTGAACATAGGGCACCAAGACAAGGCTGTCACATTATTCTGGGACCAGAACATGAACCGCAACAGCGCATCGGCACTTAAAAAGTGACATTAATGTGTGTCTTATTCTTTGTGTTATCTTTTGTGACATGTATTCAGAGAGCAGATCTGAGCTTGACGTTACTATTTTGAAAGTCGAGTCGTATTATTTTATGACATAAATAAGAATGCGTGCTACTTCAAGAAAGCAAACCGTAATCCGTTCAAAATCGAAAAGTAAAGAAGGGTTCCTGGAGAAGAGAGGAGGCAGACTGTGGGGTAGAGGCGGGACCTGGCAGGACAGAGGGGCATGTGTGCTGATCGGTCCCTGGGACACCTGCACTGGGGGCTGCAGCCTCAGGGAGATGGGTGGGTGATAGGGTGAGGAAAAGGCGATGTGGGTCCTCCGTCTTCATGTTAGAACCTCAACCCCGACTCGGTGGTGTGAGGAGCTGGGGCTTCTTGGGGGTGGTCAGGTCACGAGGCGGGCCCCCACGAGTGGGATCAGGGCCCTTATAAGTGACCCCAGAGAGCACCTTTGCCCCTCCCCCACATGAGGACGCAGCAAGAAGGTGGCTCTATGCACCAGAATGGAGCCCAGACCAGATGCTGCCTCTGCTGGGCCTGTGGTCTGGGACTTGCTGCCTCAGAAGTGGGAAGAGTAAATGTCTGCCCAGCCTGTGGTGTCACGCTCCAGCGCCCCGGTGGGCAGCGGCCGCAGGTGCAAGTGGCCAGGCAGCTGGGTGGCAAACATTGTGGGAACCACCCATTTTCATGGAAAACAGGGATGGACACAGAGAAGTTTAATAAGGGGCCTTGTGCCCTCGTGGGGACAGTGTGGCTGCTCTGGGGAGCACGGGCCATGTGTTGTCCTTGCCCACGACTGTGTTCCTGTCTGAACACAGATCTGTCCTCTTGCACCGTGGTTGGAAGGACAGCAGCAAGTGCCTGCCGTGTCTGGTCCGTGTCTCCATAAATGGGAGTCACTATTCCGAGAAGACTCGTCAGAGCTGTCAAATGCAACCCAGACGCTGGCGGGTATGACCAGGGAACTAGGATGGGTGGTTTAGAACGGGGAGCAGCCCCGGGTGACCTGAAGAACAGAGCATTCATGGTGGCGCCATCGGGATGCCCCGTTCTCTCCGTGTTCTCAGCAGCCACGTGCGTTCGTGGGAGGCTAAGGCATCACGCAGCACGTCTTCATGCCGTCACGCTTGATACCCGCTGTCCCACAGAGCATCACCTCTGGCCTTCGGGCTCGCTCTCCGGGAGGGGCTTTCCTTTGTGCCTCTCTGGGTGTCCCTGAGCTCTCTTGCTTCCTTGTTCCCCAATGCAAACCAGCCCTGCTGTTGGCCTTCTGCCCCCCGGCCATGGCACAGCACAAGTCAAACATTTCCTTAAAGATTTTATTTATTTGTTTATTTATTTATTTATTTACTTGAGAAAGAGAGCACAAGCAGGGGCAGAGGAAGAGGGGAAGCAGGCTCCCCACTGAGCAGGGAGCCCGTTGAGGGACGCGATCCCGAGACTCTGAGATCATGACCTGACCTGAGCCGAAGGCAGACACTTCGCTGAGCCCTTCGGATGTCCCGGCATGAGTTAGATTTTGCATTTGGTTCAACAGCGACAAGCTGACCGGCCACAGGAGTCTGTGGCAGCACGCGGTGCAAGCCTGTGGTGCCCCCGACAGCCCCCGGAAGCTGGCGCAGTCCACTCTCTGGCCGGCAGAGGAGAGCAGCGCGGAAGTGACTTACATTTCACTCGGGAAGCGTTCTTGCTTGCTCGCCTCCCTCCCTTGAGGATGGAACTCCTGAGAGCATGGAACGGGGACGGGAGCACTGGCCGGAGGGTCTGCACGTAGTGGAAATGAGATTTCTAGGTACCAAGAGATCGTTTCTGAGTTCAGGGAGAGAGAGCGGAGTGGACACACCGCCACTGGGAAGACCTTGAGCTTGAGTCTTGCCACAGTGTGAGATCTTGGGGGACGCTTCCCGAGGCTTCGGGGCGCAGCGGTGTGGGGGCGCCCGAAAGAGAAGCTGACAGAAGTCTGTAACCTGAATGCGGATTCGTAGAGCTTCTCCTCCCTTAGTCAGGCCACATCCCGGCCTCGGTGGCTAGAACACGCTATCCCTATCCCTGCGCAGCGTGAACATCGCCTCACTTACTAACTCAGGTCCTCCGTGTCCAAACCCACCTTTCTCACTCTGGGGTCATAGACCTGAAAGGGTGCAGCAATTTCGAGGTGGTAAGAGGCTCTCAAGTGTCCTGATGGTCACTGCTTTCACAGCGAGCCCGGGCCGGGCTGTGCGCACGGAAGGTCTTGTAGCTGCGGTGAGCAGAGCAGATTGTCAGCCGAGACCCGTTCCCCCACAGCAGCGGCCAAACTCGGCCTCGACGAGGGGAGGTGAGCTTTTCAACGAGCTACTGCATTTGCAGAGTGTGTGCCCAAATATCTTGGAAACAGTGTCGGGGTGCCTGTGCCCCCCGTTGTCTCTCCTCCCCTTCCGAGGGAGCTGGGCCAGCCAAGCGTGGGGCCGAGTCGCCGGCGGGCCACGTCGGAACAGCAGGCACTCTGGCTGGCTCTGAAAATCCCGCCTGCTGGGTTTTCGTACTTCCCGGAACATTTATTAAAGATAATTTTCTGTGATCTCATGACACAGCGACCCTGAGGCCGGCCGTGTCGCAGCCTGGGATGGGTCGTCGTTCTAGACAGGGCATCAGCGGGCGGCAGGGAGTCAGGCGCGGACCCCCCAACGGCCTGGCGTGCCCCCCGCGGGCCACACCGTAGCTCTCGTCTTAACTGGCAAGGTTTGGGGTGGAGTCACACGGCCGCGCCCGAGCCTAGGACAGAACCCGGGGACGCCATCTGGCATTGCTGCATCGAGGTCCATGAGGTTTTGTGGTTTCTTCATCAAACCTGTAGTTAAATGTTACAAAATGAAGCCATGAAAACCTTGTCTAGGAAACAGTCATGTCTCTCCGGAGGCGCCAAATGCGCTCGAAGGCCAAACTGCTGGAGAAAGCTGCAAGATGCTGCTCGGAAAACCAGGAGGCTCGCTCCCTGAGACGGCAAAGCCGCACTTACAAGCTTTTAATAGTTTTAACTTTTGAGTGAAAAGAAGCTTTAAGAGGAGGGCTCCTACAGAACACCGGTGACCTTCTGCGTATTCCAGAGGCTCCAGAGGTCAGATGCTTAAGGCGGGCTTTGAGCGACGTCCATGCGATGCCTCGAAACTAAAGACAGATGCCAGCCCTCCCCGCAGAGCCGCTGAGGCCGGAGGCACCGGGGCAGCCGGGTCCCGTTCCCAGCTCTGCCCTCTGGCCGCCTCGCTGGACTTGGTGAGCCACGCTGTCACAGTGAGAACGGAGGCCTCGCCACCCGTGGTCCGTTGCGGAGCACCCAGCGTCTGTCCGTCCTGGGGGCTCTGTCCCTCCACTGCCCGTCTTCTGTGGCTAACGTGCGGCACGAAGAAACGTTTCTGGACGTGGTGCAGATGGAGGCCTGTCCCCCCAGCCAGACGGACCCCAGTGCGCACGGTGACCGGCCGTCGCCACCTAGGCCGCAGTTTGCTTTTCTGGGCTCATTTCATCATAAAGTACGTCTTTGAGTTTCAACGACCGTGGGAAGCGTTCTGCTTTTCATCGGCAGCTTCTCTGAAGGGAAACGTGCATCTCTTCCTGTAGGTTGATCCGGGCTGACTGTCCTTTCGGTGTGTCTCTGGGGACACTGGGCACTTGGCGTCGCTGCCCTCAGTGGCTCAGCGATGAAGGGACCGAGTGGGTGCTTGTGCTTGGAGAAGGAACGATCGTTGATAGTATCCAAGAAACCATCTACAACGTGGTCAAATCCCAGGACGAAATGCAGCCTTAAAAATCATCAGCCCCAGGGCTTCTCAGACTTGTCTGCAGGACATTCCTTCTCCAAACCCGGTTCTGCGAGGAAGCCCAGGGTTTGAGGCGCGTGGGGCCCGAGGCTCTGCCTGGAGAGGGCGGGCACGTGAGAAACGGTGGGAGCACGTGAAGTCCCCAACCAAGGGCCAGAGTGGAAATTGAATGGCCAATATATTCTGGTAGACCCTGCCCCCAGCCCCCAGAACCCCAACTCTGGGACCCAAAGTCTCAGAAAAACATCTTTCTCTTAGAAAATCCTGGTAACAATCCTGGAACTCAAAACACTAAGATTAATTCGTTCATGTTTTTAAAAGAACCGGATTGTGTACTTGTGTCTACAGCCCCTTCCTGACTGATGTGTACCCAGCGTAAAGGGGACCCGAGTGTGAACGTTTCCATGCTGCAGGGTGACAGGTGTGGCCTGGAGAGCTCGCTGTCACCCCGACCCACGCGTCCCCTCTTCCCCACCACCCCCAGGTCTCGCCAGGTGCAGTAAGGAGCAGCTCTGTGGTGTTGACGGCTGTGTCGCCACCGTGGACCTTCACAAGCATTGACAGATGTCCCTCAAGACCCCCAAACCATTCAATGTGCAGCCTCCACGTGAGGAGCCCAGCCCTGCCGCGTGACAAGCCCCAGGCCCCCGGGAGGAGCCCCAGCCCCCGCCTGAGGAGCCCCAGCCCCCATGTTTTGCTCTTGGTCTTCCTATGGGTCATCCCTCCTCCCTCGTTGCTCCCCTGCCTCCTCCCTCCCCCCTTGTCTCACCCCTCCTTCCACCCCAGGCCAAGCTCTCCTCTGGGAGCTGGACACACAGCAGCACACCCCCAGGCCACTCGGACCTCAAGGAACTGATGTTACAGAGGACAGAGACAAAAACCCCACAGACCCACACGTGGATCCAGGTCAGAGTGTCAGTGGGAGAGTTAGTCAGAGGTCAGAGGCCAGTGGGATGGAGGGTAATGGGTGGGGTCAGGAAGGGCCTCTAGGAGGAGGTGACTTTGGGGCTGATGCCTGAGTTCCAGGAAGATGTGATCTGTATGGAATTAGGAAGTCGTGCCGAGCAGAGGCGAGAGCAGGTGCCAAGGCCACACAGTGGGGCAGGAGCCCCATGTGCGGGGGGCAGGGAGCGTTGGGGGACCAGGGGGTGGGAGGGAAAAGGCCCGCCAGCGGCATGCCAAGAGGGCCATGGCCCCACGGAACTCAGGCTCCTGCCTGTCAAGCTTGACAGTCACAGGGTGTGTCTAACACAGGCACTGGGGACTGTCTGGGGGACACACCCTCCGCGGGGAAGGAGCCCAGGGCTGGTTCGGAGGCTGCAGCAGCTGCCGGGGTGCACGTGGCGGCCGTTCCTGGCTCACGGCTAGAAAAGTCTCCGAGAGTCTACCGGTGAGCTTGCTGTGCGCAGCGGGGTGAGGCAGTTCTCAAGAGAACGGTCAGTCTTTGGGTTTAAGAAGTGGGTGGAGATACTGGCTGTGGTGGTCAAGAGTGAACACGTATGTGGCACTTACTGTATGCCGGGCTCAGTGCCCAGAGCTCTCTGCACAAGGACTCCGTGACACTCAGGACAGCTCCAGGAGATGCTGTCGTCCTGATTCAGCCTCAGCTGCTCCGTGACCCCGTCCCTGCAGCTTGGGAGGCGGGGGATGGGAGCGGCTGCAGACCGCACCAACGCCACAGCAGGGCCTGAAGCCCGCCCAGAGGCCAGGAGAGGCGGACCCGAAGGAGGAGACACGCTGCCTGGGCGAGAGCTGGGTGGCCGTCGCAGCCAGAGTCGGGGCTGGGGACACCAGTGGGAGGGCCGTGGGCCAGTGGACGAGCTGGAGCCCCTTGGGTCCGAGCTGGGAAAGGCCCTGGGAGGGAGGGGATGAGAACCGGGCCCCAGGGGCGTGTGTGCCACCCGCCGGAGGGCGTCCAGGGAGGACCCCTGCCTGAGGCAGGAGGGCGAGGGGGCTGCCTGGGGCCCTTGCCTCGGTGCCCCTGTGAGGGTGGGACAAAGAGGCTGAAGGAAGTAGAGGCGCCGTCCTCCCCGAAGTCCCACTGTCGTGGGGGGCAGGCTGGGGGCAGGGCCCGCTGTTATTTTAAGGGGACAGCCCCGGTTTGCCCCGAAAGAAGGACTTCAGGTGTGTTCTATGCCGACTTGAAGAGGCCCTGGTGGACCACGGGAGCAGTCGCTGCAGACGACAGGGCCCTGGGCTCTCGCGAAGGGACCCTCAGGTCTCCTGGTCTGCAGTCCGCATCCTCCAGAGAGGAAGGTGCTGCCCTCGAGCTCAGAGGAAGGGGTGGGACTGGGGACGTCTGGTGCCCCTGCTGCCCGCAAGAGGAGAGGCCGTGGGCTGAGGACTTCAGTCCAGGAGGGCGTGCGGGCTTGAGGGAACGTGACCTGAGGAGAGCGGCCGTGTCCTGGAGGAGCGTGGGGACGGTGCCCGGGGCCGTTCTGCCTTCTGCACCCGCCCAGGGAAGCGCACAGGCGGCCCGTGGCCTCCAGAGGCAGGCAGGGCCCACGGCAACACGGCACCGAAGTGTCCATTTCTGAAATCCACGCAGCCAGGGGACGGGTCAGTGGACGGCCGTTATCACAGCTGCCAACAACGCGTCCTTGCCACGCGTCCCACAGGCTCATTTTGCTTGAGGAACATTTAAAACATAAAAGGTAAGTGTTTCAAGATGGCCCCAGAGTGCCTATTTTTTTTTTTTTTCACTGATTTTTCTCAGCTTGCCTTGCTCTGCACAGTCTCGGAGCCTTTCCGTCCTCGGGCACTCCCGCGATGTGCTCGTTAGGAGGAATCATCAGGAGCCCAGATTGTACTGATTGCCTCCCCTCTTTTTGTGGCTGTCAGAAAATAACCTGTATTTATTTTGAAATAATGCTTCCTGCCTTTTTGTTCTATATAAATGTAATTCCTATTTACCATAGAAAATTAAGAAAATACAACAAAGTGTACAGAAGAAATCTAAATAATTTCTATTTTTGCCACCCAGAGCGAACTACTGTTAACATTTGGATGTATTTTCTTTCAGGCTTTTTATACGTGTATTTACATAATGGAGAGCGTTCTGTATCTTTATGTTTAGACTCTGGTTTTCTCCGGGCGGCCTGACACCGGGGCTGCCCCAAGGGGCCCTTTCCTCTTGTCCAACTTGTGAATAATTTATTTTCTCATAAAACTACAGGGAATGCCGTGCTGAAGTCTCACATACCTTTACCTGCTTGATGGACATTTTCTTGAATTCTGGAGTTTTATGGGGTCAAAGTTCTCAAATATTAGCTGTGTAGAAGTTTGGATTCACGACGTCAGCTCACAGGAAATGATGCTAACATTGGCATTTTAGCACCTTTAGTTTATTAAGGTAAAAAGTTACAGAGAAATAGGGACTTTCTTTTGGGGTGCTTTTCTTTGTTTTGTTTTGATTTTAGGAATCTCTGAGAGCAGACAGACACTGTGGGAAGGACACGGGTCCGCTTGCCTGAAGTCGCCCCTGAAGGCAAGAGTGTGAGGGCAGTGCTGTGGGTGGGACCCCGTCTTCCAAGGGGGTGTGTGGCAGGCCTGGCCCCAGGACCTGGCAATGGGACCCTCTGTGGAAATAGGATCTTTGCAGATGTGCTCAAGTCAAGGTGAGATTGTTAGGGTGGCCCCGGTCCAGCAAGACTGTTGGGCTGATAAGTGGGAAGTCTGGGCACAGGGATGCACGTAGTCCAAGTCCAGTGTGAAGGTGGTGGACATGGCTTCAAGCGTCCCCAAGCCCGGGAATGCCAGGGACTGCCTTCAGAGCTCGAAATGCCCGTGGGGGGGGGGGGGGGGACTCTAGAGTTGCCGACACTTGGTCTCAGACTCCTAGCCTCCACGTCTGTGGGAGAAGAAATTTCTGTTGTTTTAACCCACACAGTTGACCGTGCCTGGTTACGGCCCCCAACCCTGGATGTGGCAAGGCCACGGTCACTGCCTTGGTCCCCATCCCAGAAGTCCCTCCTGGGAGAGAAAGCCCAGAACACGTTTTAGTCTGTCCTGATTCACACTGATGGTGAAGATAAGCCCTTAACCCAGTGTCTTCGTCTGGAAACACATTCCCAAATGTCTGCTTCACAGAACCGTGGTCACCTTAAGGGCCCACGTGTGCTGGGGCAGGTGGGGTTGTTCTCCAAGAATGAAAAGTCATTGAGAAGCTTCAGAGAAGAAAAGAGCCGATTGTTTCCAACTACCTCTTGCATTCCTTCAGGACACCTTACAGGTGCGCCGCCCTCCAGGGCCTGCGGCAGGCAGAAAAGAGCTCGGCAGGAGGTCGCCAGCTGTGCGGGCAGCTGGCCTGTGGTGGTTCCCAGGTGTGGCCACACAGCAGGTGCAGAGGCCGTGAGGAGCTCCCTCGGGCCACGGATGAGAAACAAGAGAGGGAGGGAGGGATGGGAGCGTCTTCCTGGAATTACCACGGGAATGCTCCATGTCCGAAATCGGGCTGCTTTCCGTGACCGACTCTGGTTCCGATCGGGGGCAAGCCCGTGAGGTCCAGGAGAAGACTCCGTAGAACCTAGCGGACAATGTGGGTGCTCACGCGCACGACATACGCTCGGTACCCCGTGGTAGGCTTCTGCTTCGAGGACTCTGGGGGCGCGGCTGGAGAGGCTGCTCAGACACCCGCTTTCTGTCACGTTGCTCTGGCCTGGGGAGAGCTGGGCAGGGAGGAGCAGAGACCGAGCCAGCCCTTCCCTGAGGGTGAGGGAGGTTGTCCCACCCCAGCAAAAGGTCAGGATGCCGACCTGGATGCCCAGCAAATCAAATCGGGTAATCAGATTTTCTTCTCTGAGAAGGATGGAAGGGGAGCCGTCCGACTGATCACTGAGCTGCTCGCTTCCACAGATAAAAGTCTGTCTCTTTGGGGCTGGGGGCCAGGCGTTCAGGATTCTTGACCCCTGCCCCTCCCCCTACCCCCAGGGTCTGGGCTTCCGGGAGGCAGAGACTTGTGCTTTGTCAGTGGACGAAGATATGATTTGACACCTGATGACAGGCCCGCTGTCTCAGTATGCAGCGGCTTTCCATGCTCACCACTCGTGGTTCCCTGTCGGAGAGGGAACCGTGTGCAGGTTAACTTCAGGAGGGGAGGGACCCCTGAGACCATGATAGCAGGTGCCGCTGGCAAGCAGCCGTGAGTGCGTCCCTGTGCTGGTCCCACCCTGCCTCCCTCGCGGCTCAGATGTTTTCTGAAGAGATGGACACCTCTGGATCTGTTTTCCCCCTTGTCCTTGTCCCCCTGCTTGTGGTCAGTAGTGGTGTCCTTGCTGGTCTGCCTACAGGTGCCGGCAGGGAGCTGCTCTCTGCTCTCCGACCCCGCCGAGGGGCGCACGCTCGCACACCGGGAATGGGGGTCCGCAGCTGGTGCGCCACCAGGGTGCCCTCGGAAGGCCCCGCAGAGGTGGTCGCAGCCCAGGCCCCCACCAGCCCCTCGCTGCCCGGCGGGCCGTGTCCCCTCAGCGGCCACCCCTGCAGGGTCTTCCTGTGGCTTGCACAGAGACTCCCGACACTGCAGAGACCTGAATGCCAGACAGAGGTTTCCTCGTCAGGCTGGGGGTGGAAGACCTTCCACCTGAGCCCTCCGTGAGCGCACAGCACAAGCCCCAGACCAAGGAACGCGGGCCCTGAGACTGGGCATGCAGGGCTGGGAGCCTGGTTCTGTGCACACGCAGGAGGACACGTGCAGCCTGTAGCATTGGGAATCGGGCAGGTCCTGTGGCGACGGGGATGCCACTGTCACCGTTAGCAGAGTCTGGAGCCTGTTCTTTTACTCAGACCCTGAACCTCAGCTCTTTGTCGGGAAAGTAGAGCCGTACGTGGGTCGGCTAGATGAACCGGGCTCCCCGTTCATAGGTTGGAGTCCCAACCTCCAGGACCTCTGAACGTGACCTTATTGGGATGGTGACCATGGTAAGATGAGGTCATCAGGTGGGGCTCTCGTCCAGGACGACTGAGTCCTTACGAGCAGGAGACGTCCGGATGCGGACAGGGACCTGCCCAGAGGCAGGGCGCTAAAGGCGATGCTAGGAAGACGGTGACGCACTTGGGGGATGGGTCCACCAGCCAAGGGACACCGTGACTCCAGGACGCCAGACATGGGAGGAGGTAAGTAAGCGTCTTCACCTGGAGCCTTCAGGGAGGACATGGACCCCCACACCTGGATTTTGGGCTTTGAGTCTCCAGAGCCGCAAGAGAACATTTCTGTCATGTGAAATCACCTGGCTTTTGGGGTTCCACCCAACACCCCCAGGAAGTTTCCAGGCCGTTACCTCCACGGGGAGGTGAGTGTGGGCTACAGGCTCCGGGGGACCATCACCCCGGCCCCACAGTTCCACAGCAACTGAGTGCCAAATGGTGACCAGGGCGATGGGGTCTGTGGGAACCAACAATCGGCACTTTTATTCAGAACACGCACGGACCTTTCATGGAGAAAGTTCTCTAGAACCCCTGAGAGGACGTGAGCTTGCTTTGAGTCTGTTAGTATGTATATTCCAACGCTCTCTTTACTCGAGTGCGGCTACATTAGCTTCAGGCACACAGCCCAAGTCCACGGTCCATGCTGTGCTCGCCCCGAGTGTGGCCCCCCGCCGCCCCCCACGCTGCTACGGTATCCCCGTCTCTCTTCCCCACGCGGTGACTTGGTCACTCCAGGACTAGAAGCCTGGGTCTCTGACACCCCTCCACTCACGTTGCACAAAGAAAACAGAATTACCAATTGACAGGGGCACCTGCCCCCCGATACTGCGGCGTTGTCTACAGGGGCCCCGCAGTGGAAGCAGCACAGTGGTCCACAGACTGATGGACGGCGAAGAAGACGTGGTCCTTCCGTGCGAGGGAGGGTCCCTCAGCCAGCACAAAGGGTGGAGACCTGCCGTCTGGCACGACCTGGAAGGTGCTGGAGGGCACGATGCTGAGCGGGAGAAGTCTAAGAAAGGCAAACACTGTGATTGTGCTCATCTCTCTCTTTTTATTTAATTAAATTTATTTTTTTTAATTTAAACATATAATGTAACCCCACAACCCTCTCTGAACCCCCCTCCCCCCCCATCCCCCTCAGTTTGTTTTATGACATTAAGAGTCTCTTTTGGTTTGTCTCCCTCCCAATTCCATCTTGTTTCATTTATTCTTTTCCTACCCCCTTAGCCCCCACCCCCGTTGCATCTCCACTTCCTCATATCAGGGAGATCATGTGATAGTTGTCTTTCTCCAGTTGACTTATTTCGCTAAGCATAATACGCCCTAGTTCCATCCATGTCGTCGCAAATGGTAAGATTTCATTTCTTTTGATGGCTGCATAGTATTCCATTTTTAACTGCAAATCATGGCTGCAGAAAACAGGTGTGTCTTTATAACTAGTGAAAATGATTTGGTATAGATTAGCACCAACTTGAAACCACAACATTTCCAATTTCTTCAGGAATGTAAGTCTTTCAGGAACACTATAAAGTCGGGTTTGGAGCGCACAAGACAGGCATTCTCCTGCCTCCGTGGGGCAGAGACGGGGAGGCTACAGCCCTCGAAGAACGAAGGAGAGGGCTCCCAGGTCATGACAGGACTTTGGGCACCTCCTTTTGGGTTGAAGCTGAGCAGTAAAGAATTCACAGGACCCGGTGGGCTACGGAAGTGTCCCTGTGAGGGCTCCAGCTCAGTCCTTCTGACCTCAGCTGGGCTCAGCCGAGGGCGCTCGGAGGTTGGAGGGTCCCAGTATGGACCCATGCTAGTGCCTGGCCCCATGACACAGCCGGAGACTGCGTGTCCTCAGGGACTCCCTCAGCCACCCTGCACACCTCTGAGAACTGTTGTCACAGACCCTCGGTGTGTGATGGGCGTTAAAGGTCCTGGACAGACACGCGGGCTAAGAACAGCACACTTCCCGGGCCCGGCTTCCATCCCGTCAGCAAATACTCAGGCGGAGAAGGAAGTGGAGCCACAAATGGCCCCGGGTTACACGCTCTTGTCAGCGACACTCCCCACCAACTGACCGAGGCCAGGAGCACCCCGGGGCCACGGGAGCAGGAGCAGGAGCCAGAACACGATCGCACCTGCCCCACTGGACACCTGCTTTGACCCAAGGTGCTCTCACTGGTGAACCTGTCGGGAGTGTGGACAGAGAGCCCCCTGGACAGAACCCAGAGGTCTGCACGAGCCCTGCGTGCTGCCTACCTCCCTGCCTCCTGCCTGCCCTCCCTGCATCCCGGCGGCCCAGGAAGAAACTTAATTCAATCACCAAGAGAGATGGAGCAAAAAATGGGTCTGAAGTTGGGGAGCTCCTCTATGACCAGTTCTGCTTCTTAACCAAGGTAGTAAACATTTCCTAAACCCATCTGGGAAGCAGTGGTGAGAAGAGGGATGAGGGTCTGGTCCCTTCAGCCATTGGGTGTCCTGTAAGAAACACTTGCTTTCCCCAGTGCCATTCAGTGCTCGGGGACAGAGGTCGTTTCCCCAGGAGAGAGGCCCTAGTGGCCAAACATCCGTCCATGTGGCTGAACCCCTCACAGATGGGAGAAAGAACCGGAGAGCAGATCAGACGCCTGAGTCTCCCGCCTCACTGTGCTGCTCCCCGGCAGGCAAGGGACAGAAGCACAGCCCACTCGCATCCCCACACCGGAGGAGAGGGAAGGCCCCACCGGACACTGGCGGGACTGGTCCGTGTGGTGCACGGGCTATGTGGAAATGGCGACCCGGCACAGGTGTGGTTCCTGTGAGGAGCGCGTGCCCAGCCCAGGTGGCATGCCCACTGCAAAGGCGTGGAGGGACGGCGGCTGCGGCAGGTCTGGGTCTGCACTGGGGGCCTGGGGAGGGGTCCCCAGCTCCCCGCAGTCATAGCCAGACTCATCGGAGCGGGTCCTTGGTGCACACACAGCACAGGACAGCATTCCTGTTGCCTGATTAAAGGAATTTTCTTTTGTGAATTAAACCACACTACACAAACCCCAAATTGTCCTGGTCCCAGCCACACATGCAGCCAGCCCCAGAATGCTGGGGGCCACTAGGCCAGGGCCCAGACCACCCGGATTCCAGCAGCTTCTGTGCCTCCGTGGGGAGCGCCAGTTCCTGTGTGGGGCGGACGCGTTTCGGCGAATCGTGGGAACAGTAACGAGAAAAGCTCGTTTCCCTGCTGTTTTCCATAATTGCTCTTTCTCAACCCAATATGATTGAAATGGAAAAAGCAAACACATCCATTTCGGTTGGTGTTTTTCTCCTTCCCCTTAATATTTCTCCTTTTGTTTAGAGTCAACAAAGGCGGCTGTGGCTTGTGCCCAACGTGGAGGCCGCACGCACCTGGGGTCCAGGCGCGAGGCTGGGGGGCAGTAGGAGGCTCGAGGAGTGCTGAGGCCTGGTGTGTGCGAATGTGGAGCCATGTTCCCGCATCTGCTCCATCTGAAGCGACGCGGGGAGCATCTCCCTTCTTAAAAACACTGTCCTCTCAGGCCGTGCCATTCCCACTTGCGGAGAAAGAAACACCAGCCAGAGACTCCATGCCCGTCCCTTCCTTCCTCCCTGACTCCTGGGCCTCCAGGTGACCTCAGGGAGGTCAGGAAGGCCAGCTGCAAACACACACCTGAAGGCCTGGGACGAGAAGGGTCTTTCCAACACGTTCTTGTGTCAAAGTGGGCTACCTCCCCAGGAAGTAACCTGAGCGACAGGATAGACCTAGAAATGGTACTTCCTCATCTAACACAAGAGTAGTCACAGGGGGCACTGGATGCAGGCCCCAACGGGACAGGCCATGCATCTTAAATGCACTTAGAGGGTGCCCCAGGGAGGCTGACCCTGGGGTCTGGAAGGATGGTTTGGGTTGTTCAGAAAAGGTGGGGAGGACACTGGGCGGGAAGGCTGCTGTGGGGGTGGTGGGGGCCCCCATGAGCAGCCCCAGTGGGGGTGTCACCTGCTAAGCCCCGAGGTCAGGCTTTCCCCGGCAGGGAAGGTGCACAGCGCTGGGAGGGCTCCTGACGAGGTCCTGGCTCAGAGGGAGGCACCGCGTACTCATGTCTGGGGGACCAGGGATGAGCAACATTCCAGACGGTCGGTGGGACCCCACCGCCCGGGCTCGGATCAAGAGATGCATGGCTACAATGGTGTTTATCTGTGCACAGATGTGACGGTAACTCTGGTGGCTATGGTTTTCTTTGTTCTTTCCGTCTCTGTCTCTTGTTCTCTGTCTCTCTCTGTCACCAACAGAACGGGTGTCACAGTTCCTCCAAGACTGGTGTGAGGAGCAGTGGGTGCCAGGCACCATGGGGAGGCGGGAGGGTAGCGGCAGCCGCACTTCCAGAAGGACAAGGCCAGCCGAGCCACACGCCAGCTGACCACTCTGTCCCTGCACAGTGTCTAGAGTTCAGCAGCGTTCACTCCTGAAAGCTGTAATTATGAGTGACGCTTACAATCTATGGTCACCTGTGTTCACCGCCAAGTCTGTGCTGCCAGTGGGGGCCCCCGGGCTGCACATGTCTGTCGGTGCCCAGGAGGTCCTGGGACCCCTCAGGAGCGCCGGTCAGTGTGGTCACAGCTCTGGGACGGTCCTCGGAGACGCCAACCACGTGTGGCAAGACTGGGAGGCCAGAGGAACTCAGGGCTGTCTCCCTCCGTCATTGCCGTCTCTGGGCAGCCTCGACAGTGTGCCGTTTGGCAAACTCCAGAGGTTTTCAGGGACCTGGTGTTTGCAGAGTCTCTGCCTGGAAGATGAGGAGCTACTGTTGAATTCTGGCTTGGCCTGCCGTCCCTGCCACCCCTCTATGGACGCAGCTTCTGGGACTCTGGCATTGACTGTCGGGCGGAGCCAAGCAGAAAATGGCCAGAAGGATATGCTGAAAAGGCAGACAACAGGGGAGGCTCACACACACACACACACACACACCCCCAGCTGACTCGGGACCGGCTGCCTTCCAGGGCCCTGCGGGTCACGGTGCCCACCAACCCGAAGGACTTGAACCGAACCATCTAGAATACACTGACGTGACTGCAAGGGACCACATCTGCAGCAAAAATCCGATAATTATCCCAGAAAGTTACATGCACATGTATGAGAGAAAGACCTTGCCAACAACAAAACTCTGTTTCCCGAGGAGCTGAAGACCGTCCGGGGATGACCCAGGGGCCCGGGTGCTGGCAGTCAAGGGGCAGGGACATGGCCGGCTGTCCTCCAGCCCCAGCAGGAGGGGACTTCCTGCTCTGCTCAAGTCCAGGAAGAAGCAACACTGCTCCTGCCTCCTGGGCCCCGGCGGCTGCCCCCACCCCCAGGGCCAGCGGTCAGTGGTCAGACTGACCCCACCTTGTCCGCCGGTGGCTCTCGGGGCTTGGAGCCCAGGGTAGGTGCCTGTCCTGCCCCCGCTCCTCCAGCTCACGTCTCATCCTTGTCGTCGCTGTGGAAACCGGGACTCCTCTGTCCTGTTGGAGGGTTGTGGGTGCTTACAGAACATGGTGAACCAGCTCTATCTATTTTTCACACATTTCTTGAGATGAGGAAGATGGGTTTCATGGTTCCTGTTTTATAGGTTTAAAGAAGATGCGGGTAAGTGAACATTTCGCCCAGCGACCCACGGAGACAAGATGACATCCTTAACTCAGCCCACTGCTGAGCTGCCAACACGGAGTCCCCAGAATCAAGAATATATGAGTGTTGAAGAGAGAAATCTGCTATTACAGCTTAAATGCTAAACAATGGGAAACACTTGTTTGGACGGTGGTCTTAACGCCACGGGGGAAACAATTCCCTGATACTCAGGGTCATGTGTGTCCTTGGCCTGCAGGGGTCCGCAAAGAAACCCGCAACTCTCTTACTCCAGCGGGGTCGGGGCGGGGGTGGCTGCGACCCCACTGAAAGGTTACCCCGTGTGAAGGGAAATAGCTAGCAGCCCGACAAACACGTCTAGATGTTCCCGGAAAAACCCCTCCGTTGAATACCGCGTGACCCTTAGCAAGAGCGACGTGAGAACAATTTGTTTGTACCATCTGGAGGCTCTTAGAAGATTTCCTTCGATAAAACACTTGTATTTTATGCAGATTTAAAGTTTCAAAAGTGACTCTATGTACAGCAAAATAGCCGTGATGTGGGCACCTGAGAGCCGCGAGAGCGTGAGCAGAGTGACTCGGGGTATGGGACGTGGGTGGCTGAGGAGACACACGGAATCGCCTCACCCGCCTTCCCTCCGTCTGGGTGGTCTTCACGCCCGGACCACTGTCTGAAACCTGCTTCAGAGCCCCTGTTCTGAAACCACGGACCACTGTCCTCTCACGCTCGTCCAGGAGGCCAGAGGTCTGGCTGGAGTCAGGCCCCAGGTCAGGCCACTCTCCGAGGCCCGGGGAGGCTCCTCCCAGCAGCCTCCTGCTCCTGGGGGCTGAGGGCAGCTGACTGGGCTGCGACCCTGACCTCTGCCCCGCTGTACCAGGGTTCTCATCTCTCTTCCTAGAGGGAGACCGGTCATGTTGAGATAGGGTTAAGAGGAGCCCATCTTCACTTGACTTCACCAGCAAAGACCTTGTTCCCAAATCTGACACGTTCTCAGTCACTGGGGGTCAGTGCTCCAGCTTGCCTCCTGGGGGCATGACCCCCCTGGACATGCAAAGGTCTTACTGCTGCCACCGTCCCTCCCAACAGCTTCTGCCACCAGCCCAGAGACTCAGATCCCAAGAGCCCAGCAAGATGAAGCCTAGGGCTTCCCTGTGCAGCTGGTCCCAATGTGCACAGAGCACGTGATAAGAGGAGGCAGAGCCCCTGGTGGCCAAGCATGTGGGGCTGCAGGCCCGTGGGCCCCCTCCTGCCTATCACAGGGTCACCAGAAACCCCAAGCCCCTCCCTAGCCACTCAGAATAGGAGGGGGATTGGCCCCCAGTGTCACAGACTGTGACTGCCCAGAGTCCCTGTCTCCTTTGTGGGTCTCTGCCTCCAGCACCCCCGGGTCAAGCAGACGCCCATGCAGAGCTCGGTCCCTCCCCTGCTTTGCATCCAGTCACAAAGCTCCCTGCCAGGGCTTGTGAGGTCAGGTTTTCCAGGAGTCAGAAAGCAATCCTACCCAGAACCCTGTGCCTCCTGCCTTCCCAAGGCTTCTCTGGCTCTGTGGCCTCCTCTTGTCCCTCCTCCTTCCTCTCCCCTCAAAGAGCAGGTCCCCCACACCCAAAGCCTCACCTCTACCGGAGCGTGTGCCTGGGCACATGCCTGCCCAACCCAGCAGTGCAGGGGTTCCCTGCCTGCAGATGGAGAAGTCACACTTCTGCACGGGTTCGAAGACACCCATGGTAGAAAAACAGTTCAGGTATGCTCCAGGCGTGAGTCTGTCCGTGGGCCTACCTGTGGGACGTTGGTGACGTGCAGGGTCCTGATGGAAGGGCTAGAGCAATCACGCATGTGGAAGGCAGCCCCGGGTCTTGAACATGAGGTGGGTGAGAAGAGACGAAGCCTCCAGGAGGTAAAGCCTGTTTAACATTTGCAGTTGCGGAGCATTCCTGCGAGCTGTTTGCTGATGATTCCAATAAAATCATATTTGCCTCAACCACAAATATTTTCCAGTTCAACCTACATTCCATAGAAAACCAAAAGCAAAATTGATGTGGCTGAATGGAAATGGGTAAGTTTGAGGGGAAAGAAAAAATGAACACTTAAATTCATTTTCCATTTTTAAACCAAAATGTTGCCTGCATATATCCTTGGAAACCTCAGAGGCTTTGCCATGGGTGAGAGGTTCCATTTTTGATGAGTTCCAGCGAACAGGGCAAGGCCCCCCGAGCCCAGCAGATTCCGGACACCTCTCTTTGTCCCTCGGGGCCATCCTGCCCATGGCCGGGGTGCCCTCCAGGCTGTGCCATCCCTGCCAGTGCCAGACTTGGAATCAGCACTCGCGGACATAAAACAGTCCTCGTGTAAATCATTTTAGAATTTTCTCTCACTTGAGACCCCGGGATTTTCTCTATGCCTTTACTAGTTTTCCTGCCGCTATAACAGAGTGCTACACGGCCCCTGCACATGCACGTGGAGCCTGAGGACCCACGCCTGGGCCACAGCGCCTGCCCCTGGGCCAGTCCGTTGCCTGTCCTGCTGCTGGCCGGCCCGGAGAAAGGGGCTTTTGTCACAGTCAAGAAAGACTGTACTTTCCTCGTACTTTAAAGGAACAGGGGGAAAGTTACGATTACAAAGTTAGTAATATTCTGATCCAAAAACTTATCAGGATGGTCTTTTACAAAAAAAATTTGTTTTGAATGCATTAATGATCTTGTTAAAAATTTTTTTAAAGTGTATTTAGTATCTTGGTGTTGCGATTAGGAATTTCAGTGGCTGCCTGACATTTTTATAAGTGGAGAAGCTGGTTCTACCAAGAAAGTACAAGAAAGTAGTAATTATTTTTTGTAGCTAAAAATATTTCCCTGCAAAATATGATTGTGGTTTTAAGCCAATGCCATGTTTTTGAGCTCTTTCTCTAGAGGCTTTTGAAAATTATTTCATATTCTGAGAGTTTTTAAATCTCTGACTCATAGTACAAAAGTAAGTAGGTATAGTCATTTTTTAATACACAAAATACAATAGAAGTAATAATTATAACATTCGCATTCTGATTGAACTAAAAAATGTGTGGTGCATTGAGATAGATTAGTTAGAACTAGCTTATATCATGAGTACAAGACATGGTAGACAGTAGCAGCTCTTTAAGTTTGAGATCTCAAACACAAAAAATTGTCTAATAAATTTGAAGACCAACATATGGTTTCTCTTTCATATTTTTATTTGCTGATTAGACATTATAGAGAAATGCTATTATCATCCTTCCATTTGAAGAGGAAAAACTAATCATCTGAGAAGGAAAAAGTATAGATTCTGAGTAGCAGTAATTCTTTTACACTGAATAAATTTAGCATTCCTTTGCTTTATTTTGCCACAAAACAATTAAAATATCATCTAACACCGGCGCTGTTGCCCGGAGAGCATGCACCCTGCGGCCTTCTCTGCTACGAACTATGAAAACAAAACAAAACTCCCCCCAAAACCCCAAACACCCCCGAAGTAAAACTGTCGAGAAAGAAACAACAGGCCCCAAAGGGAGTCCCTTGTGTTAAGTCCTGCCCCGGCAGACCGGGACTTAGCACCCAGCGGACCTGTGGCTTCAGCCTCCCCGGAATGTCCATTTGGCATCGCCTTGTCGGCGCTAGTGAGTCCACTGGCCTCATAGACCTTCTGTCCCTGTAGGATGGCAACCTTGCCTGGATCAATCCATTCTTTGCTCCAAATGTTGTTTTCCTGCCTCCTTCCACCTCCGAGAGATGTTGTGTACCACTCCTCGGAGCTCCTTCCTGTTTGCTAGAAGGGGTGCTGCCCAAGGCATGAATTGTTGAATAAAGCCAATAAGATGCACCAGATCTACTCTGTTCGTTTTGTTTTTTAACAAATCCAGAAAGCAACTACTCAAGGATTCTGAGAGTTCATTAAAGTTATATTACAAAGGGAAGTCACAGTTCAAGAAGCCGCGCTGGCTAAGTTTCCTATTTTATGTTCCATCTCCAACGTGAAGACGGCCCTCGTCAGGAACAACCTGCAGACACAGAGAGCAAAGTCCTAAGATTTACCGTCTATCAGTCTGAGAGCCAGGAGTGGGGTCCTCGGGAGATCAAGAGGCTGACAGATGGGAGGGAATCACTTGTTTTCTTGATTTCCCTTTTCTTCCCTTTTTTGGCTGCCCCTTTTCCCTCCTGGCCATGTCTGTGGCAGCTCAGACCCCAGGCTCTTTGCAGCAGTGACAACAGGAAAACCCAAAGCCCTATGAGAAAACTTGTCATTCTGGCCAGATGCATTAAACTGGATAGGAGGGCCCAGTAGTCTAAGATTTATTGTTTCTTTTCTTGTCTCTGCTGCACCAAGCAACTGTACACAGGCACCTCCCACCCCAAGGGGAGACCCTGAGGGCTGTGAGAGCTGGGAGCACTGGCAGAGGACACACCTTGACAAGGGAAATTCCCAAGTCCACGTCTGAACAGACACAAATCCTAGGGTGGTCTCCAAAGTACATCTGTGCAGAAAAGACCTGCACACTGCAGTGGAGCACTGAACTTCGAGCACTAAACCACGACAGAGACTACAGATCACTTCCTGGACAAACCCCTGAGTGCACCCGTGGACACAACGTCCACCATCTCAGCAAGATCGTCAGGTGGTGAGACTGCAATTCTGCCCATGAAACTGAGGCCGTCCCAGCCAAACAGGGCTGGTGGCCTGTAAAAACAAAACCCACAAAATTTAATATTTTCCAGGGCATTTCAACAGGAGACAGAAATTTTAAAATATAACATTAAAAAATACCCAGGATAAAACCAAATGTATTTGACATACAGAGGATCACAAAATGATAACCGATAATTCAAGGGAAAGACAATCAACAGAGGCCGATTCCAAGATGACCCAGATGTTGAAATTACCTAAGACTGTAAGGCAGCTACCTACCATAACTACACTCCTTGAGATCAGGGTAGATAGTGAAGAGAAGGTGAAGCTCTCAATAAAGAAGGGGGAAATGATGAAAAAAAAAAAGAAACAAATTTTGGAACTGAAATTTACAGTGGATGAAATAAAAGGATTCCCTGGATGGGCTCGTGTGTGGAAGGCAGTCAATGGGAAGTTCATGAATTTGAAGATAGGCCCATAGCAATCATCCAAAGTGCAATTAATTATAATCCAATTATCCAGAGAGGAAAGACAACTGAAACTGTGGCAGAGCCAAAGGACCCGGAGGAACAATATCCCAAGTCTGACACCCACATGCCTGGATGAGAGTGGAGAGGGTCCAGTGCTCGGAGAGCAATTATTTGAATTAGTGGATTATTTCCATACTGGAGGTCAAACCATGCCCTTGTAAAACCTCCCCAAATATGGTGCAAGACAACATTTTACAGATTCAAAAATTCAGTGATCCACAAACAGGGTAAACTTAAAAAAAAAAAGTGTAGACACATCCTACTTATAATGCTAAAATGAGGCTTAAGGAAAATATTTGAAAAGGTGA
Organism: Taxidea taxus jeffersonii; assembly: GCA_003697995.1. NCBI lineage: Eukaryota > Metazoa > Chordata > Mammalia > Carnivora > Mustelidae > Taxidea > Taxidea taxus. The sequence continues at coordinate 29,321 of RCUC01140003.1, read as the reverse complement.
AAAAAATAAAATGTTTTCCCTCAGCACAAATGAACACCAGTGTCCCCATTTTAAGAAGTCCATCTGTGACTGTTTCTCTCTGCAGAAGACATTTAAACCAACAAATAGAGTGGAGCGAGGGGCACTGTGGCTCTGGGAAAGGATGTGCAAAACATGAAGTAAAATAAAAATTAGTGGGCAAGTTATCTAAATATTTGGAACCTCAAACAAAAATTGGGTTTGATTTAGAGGCAAATAAATGAGTTGGTTGCTTCTTTTTTTATCCCCTCTGGCTCATCATCTGTGGTAATGACCAAAAAATGAAAACACTGTAAGGTGAGTAATTAAATATAAGCAGGGTTGGCTGAACACATTGCCTGTTCTACTTCTGAAAGCCAGGGGCCCTTGGAAGCTTATTCCAAAGGCACTGAAACACCAGCTGCTTCAGGCTCCAGCTTACTCGATAAAAATGGCATTTCTCAGTGGAGGTTCTTCTGTTGGCATCCTGCGATGACATTCAGGCCTAGTACGTGGCATTGTGGATAATCTGCATATCCTGCAAAGGGCCTCCTAGCACACAGCGTCCTACATACCAACAGCCTCATTTCTTAGGAACCACAAACAGTGATGGTGAAATTTCAAGGGATTTAGAATCTGAGGGCGCCTGGGTGGCTCACTGGGTTAGGTGACTGCCTTTGGCTCAGGTCATGATCCTGGAGTTCAGGATCGAGTCCCACATCAGGCTCCGTGCTCAGCCGGGAGTCTGCTTCTCCCTCTGACCCTCCCCGCTTCTCATGCTCGCTATCTCTCTCTCTCTCTCTCTCTCTCATTCTCTCGCTTAAAAAAAAAAAAAATAGAATCTGCACGTGCACATATCCCGTACGTGCCCAGAGAGCTCCTGACTGCATGAAACGAACTTCCTTTCATAATCAGAGGCATTTTCTTAACACGTATTTATGCCTTTTAAACTCCAGTTTCCAAATTCCCCACACTTATCACAAAAGGGAAAAGCACTCTAAAGACAAAGTATGCAGGGAAACTGAAAGAGAACTTGGATGAGAACCTTCCGTGGTAACACACGGGGACAGTGGGGCTTCACTGGGTCTCCAGGCACAGCAGCTCCCTTCAGTCTTGACCCTTAGCTACAGGTGTGGGAGCGTCTGCAGATCTGTTCACACAGGGCCTCTCGCCACCCAAACAGGTCGTGTTTGAGAAGGGCATGGCTTGACTTCTAGATATGTGAATCCAAAGGAAGTGATGCAGATTACAGCAAAGGTTTATTCTCATCTGAAGAAGAATGAGCAGGTAATGTGTGATCTGCTGAATATGGACTGAGAAGGAAGAGAAAATGTTTTTTGTTATTAGAATAGAGTTCTTGTATGACCTGATCACATCAGACTGAAAAATATGTGTTCCTAGCTGTGGAGAGCGAGAACATATAGTTATCTTATAACTACTTGTGCTATTTTAATGGTATTTTAACCATAAGAATTGCAACTGGGTATTCTCATGAATTTTAAATGTTTTTATCTTTATATTTTTCCTATGTGATTCTTACTAATGAGAGCATCTGAATAAGGACTTTGTGATTGCTGTTTAATAGGAAAAACTAAGGATTTCAGGTTTTTTATTTTGAGGAAGGCAAGAATTACTGCCGACTCTGATCTTCAGTGTGGCTTGTCTTCTCCCTACCACGGAGGCCGGGATGACATGGTCCCTGCTCAACGTTTTGCATCACACTGCTGGAAATAAACACAAAAAGTGCTATTTTGAAGTGTTTATGCATTGCTGTTTATTTTAGAAACTGTGAAATTTATTCCAGTCAGTTATTAAAGAACACTCATGTTACTAATTTTTCTCATTTACCACAGCCCACAACCAATATACGTACAATTTCCCAGCCCCCAATACCAGCCCCCTGCGATGCAGGACAGTGTGGGTGAGGCTTATGTGACTCCTTGCACTTGGTTTTCTAACTCAAGGTAAATACATTTCACACATTTTACTTCTGTTACTCATTTTTAAGTTCTGAGAAGTCATCAGAGCCTTGTAATCCCTGTCTACATTAAATAAAAGACAAGTTTTTTAGTATGTAAATATCTTAAACTTCTAAATCCTATAAAGAATTAGCAAAATAACTAGTATGATATATTTGATAGATGTCAATTGTGACTTTGTTAACAGTTTATTATGAAAGAAATTAGAAGATTTTTATCTTTGTAGTTACAGATAAATATGAATCTGTATGTTTTCGGTTCTCACACCCAATGCTGATCTGTCTGAATTTCTTTTTTTAAGATTTTCATTTATTTGACAGAAAGAGAGCACAAGTAGGGGGAGCAGCAGAGGGGGAGGGAGAAGCAGACTCCCTGCTGAGCAGGGAACTCAATGCAGGGTTCGATCCCAGGACCCTGAGATCATGCCCTGAGCCAAAGGCAGACCCTTTACTGACTGAGCCACCCAGGCACCCTGTCTGCATTTTTAAAGGCAAAACAGATTCTCAGTAGAGAAAATGATGGGTAAAATCATGAAAAATATATAGAATGCAAAATAATGCTGTTATTTGTGAATTTAAAAAAACATATTTAGGTGTTCATAAATTTTCCTTGTTAAATCTCTTCACACTGTAATTAACCTTGTGTCTTGAATCCATTTGAAATATTTCTTCTGTATAAATGGGGGAACTAATTAAGAAAAGCAGAGCAGATCACTCAACTGTGAGAATTTCCAGGCAGGGATAGAGGCCATCAGAGAATCTCCTGCTACAGAATTACAAAAATTGTAGTTTAATCCATAGGCCAGAATTATTCTACATGATTATAAGAATAAGAACTAACAAATGCGCTTCCAGTGAGGTCAGAAGTAAAAGAGTCATGTAGCTGGTGAGGCGTCCTGATGGTGCTCACACATGGACCATGCTCTCTGCCCTGGGACGCCCCCGCCACGCCTATTCTCGTGGGGGACCTGGCCTTGCAGGGTCTCATGAAGCATTCTGTGCAAGGGGGATGCAGTGTGGCCTCTACAATTCAGACTCCGACTGTTCTGAGCTCTGACACAGGCTCCTGCAGATGATATGGGAACAGCTTTAATGTGCAAGAGCCTCGCATTCTGGACTCACAGTTAATCTCAGAATAAAGCTGAGCACAGTGTATGTCACAAAGGCTGCAAAGGGACAGAAGAGGAGCCAGATTGGATGAACATTTTCCCGGAAGGGAGAAGGGAGAGTGCAGGGAGGGGAGGCGCAGACTGGGGGAGTCCCGAGTAACAGCCATGTCCCCTCTGTTGTACCCCCAACACTGCAAATATTTGAGTCCTTATTTGGAGGAGGATGACAGGAACTGTCTAGGTTGGACGGGGACCTGTCCTTCTCTCTCTGGGTGAAGCGCCAGGAAGAAGCAAGCCTTGAGTAGACAGCTCTGCCCCCTGGTGCAGTGGCCACAGAACAAAGTGGCAACAAGGGTGGCCTAGGCGGGGACCCACCACCACCCCCCCAGAGAGGGGCAAGGAGTGGGGGTGAGGCGGTGTGCTGCATGGTGCAGGAGTCTGCGTGGCCCGGGTGGCCCCAGGCCTGCGCCTGCAGTGACACCAGGTACATTTTGCAGCTTTGGCAGAAGTGGAGGCTGATGACCAAAGGCCGGACAGAGCAAACGTCTCTCAGCAGCCTCAGGGGATCCCCAGGAGAGCAGCAGACCAGACATGTCTTCCCCCCGAAAACACGGGAGACATGCAGACACCACGCTGGGAGGAAGTCAGGAGCCAAGGCTCTGAATCAGCTCGGCTCAAACGGAAATGACTCACGGTCCAATGACTGGGCAGTTTTCACTTGGCAGTGAGTAGGTGAAATTTTCTGCCACAGGAGGTATTGTGACTCAACTGAAAGGAGGACTCAGATTTAAAAGAAAATAAGGTTGCAGTTTTATGATGCAAACCTGAGGTTGTAGCTCATGGGAATCAAGCACCATTGATGTCCTGGGGCAGTCCCCACGTCACGCACTTAACAAGGGCTTATTCACCGCTCGTGGGGTCAACCAGCAGGGGATTAGGTGCTGTCCAGGAGTCTCCTCGCTGGTCCCCTGGAAATCCTGACACCTGTCCTGAGTCTCCCCATCCCGACTGGGACGTTAGCCACACGTTCTGGGAGAGTGCTGCCTCTGACTTGGGAAGTGCTCAGCGGGACCTCAGGCACACGGCTCTGGAGGCCGGCGGTGCTCTTCATGTAGAGGCACGGAGTGTCTGGAACGTGCCCAGTGAGCGTCTGCATTGTCCGTTTGGTTGGCGTTTCCTGCAGTGGAATTTAAATAGCCGCACACGATGAGCGGCCACCATATTGGACAGTTTGGCAGAGGGTCCTGGCTTAGCATGTAGCAACTCCAGGGGAGCTTTCTAGACAGTCTTCCTCAGCCCCACCCTTCAGACATGGCTCAGAGGGCAGCCCTGTTCCCATCTTTCCTTTGTTACCGTCTCGTGTTCTCATCGGCATCCGTCAGTCCAGTGTGAAGGGTGGTGGGTTCGTTCCCTGGTTCATTGCCCACGTCTGCAGCACAGTTCTTGCCAGTCTGGTCCCGGGAGGAAGGCTGGGGGCCCGGAGAGGGTACCGATCCGGACCTGAGCTGTGTGGTGCAGACGTCTCTGAGTCAGGACTGAGCTCCGAGACACTTGGCATCCGCAGAGGACAGGCTAGACACTGACGAGGGAGTGGTGATGTCCCCTCTCTCTCATCCTGGAAGACCTCTCCCCCTTCTGAGCTGTTTAGTCTCATTTAAACATAACTCAACACAGCCATGCAGGCTAGGCACTTAAGCTCCTTCCCTTGACCCCGTCCTGTAGCTGGGAGGCGCAGTGCCGTGCCCTCTGTGTGTTTCCTGTCTGCCCACCATGTCACCCGCATCCTCACCCATCCTGCATCATTGTTCATTCACTACGGACTCCTGAGCAGCCCAGCGGTCGTTGGGTGGTAGAGAGAAAGTGATGTGGCCCCCAGCCTCCTATTGCTCTGCATCTAGTCATGGAAGCAGAAGCCCCTCAAATACCCACGTGCCATTCGAGAGCAGACAGATGCCTCTTGTTAGCCATTTATCTCTGCCTGTTAACCCAGGGACTTCAAACACCATGTGATCCATGCACCGTGTTTCTCTCGTGGGCTCAGAGAGGGATGGAAGGAGATTGCAGCACAAAGCATGTCCACCAGACATCCGTGCGGGCTTCCTCTGCTGGAAGAACATTCTTAGAGACACTTACTTCTGAGTGCAGGTCTCACAGAACCCTGATTGCGTCTGGGGAACATTGTGTCTGGGGGAAAGTGTCTCTGGCAGTCCATGGTGGCCGTGTGACCCGTTTTGTCCAAGAGACTCATTCTGACATCCCTGAGAGGAGAGGCTCAGGTGTCAGCTCCATTTCAGTCCTTTGTCACACAACCCTGGTGCTGTAACAGCCACCTTGTGAGCAGAGGTGACAGCATGTCCTTGTAGCTGGCCTGGGTGATGGTGGCTGTCATGGTAACATCTCGGTGTACAAGAAAAACAGTGGATGACAATATGTTAGAAGTTCTGTGAAGGATGCTGCTATGTTGCTGGTAGCTTTTCCTAATACAGTGACTTGGCGTCCTAACCCATCCCCAGCGTGGTGCCTCCAGCCCCAGGGCCTCCACGTCCTGTCCATGGCCATGAGGTAGGTGAGGTGAGGTGAGGTGGGGAAAAACTGACCTGCTCCTGAACAGCTTGGTCTACAAGATAAAGTTTAAATTCCAAGCTGAGAATGCAAGGTCTTCACGACAAAGGGACTTCTCACGGGATCTGTCCAGGCCGCCCTTCCTCACACACTCTGAATTTCTGTCACCCACACATGCGAGTCCTCGCTGAGTCCGCCCTCTCTGATGCTGCCATCCTCCCAAATGGCCTCCGACCTCCAACAATGTCTCCACTCCCATTTTAAAGAACCAAATTAAAAACCAGTATCTGTTGAATCTTTACTCTTCAATGAAAGTCATTCTTTCAGTGGTCAGCAAACACATTTCTTGTATAATTCTTGTATGATTGTATTTCTTGTATAATTCATAGCAACTGTTGTAAATCAAATTTCAAAGGTAAAAAATGAGGATAAACATTGTTCTTGAGATTATTAAGCAGCTTTACAAATTCTCCAAATAAACTTTAAATATCCACTTTTTTGGTCTTAGACCAAATACATTCAATTCATTCACTGACTCCTTATAATGTCAAAGTTGGAACTCGTTAATTTAACCAATATTCCTTGTCTTGGAATTGATACTACCTCATGATTGCAGCTTTGTATAAGATACATCTTAATAATTCAATTAAGGGAATTGGATCCCATGTTGCATCAGTAAAAAGAAGTCTGTGTGGCATCTGCTTTTCAGGTTCATGAAGTTACAGGTGTGGGTTTCTCCAGATAAATACTTACCTTTTGTTTGTTTTTGGAACTAACATTTCAGACATTTTTCTAAATAAGATATCTAAGTTTTGTTCCATTTATAAATTTCATTTAAAAAAGTCATGCTCTTATTGATTTATAAGTCCTTCTCTTTCGTCAAAAGTTAAATATCCCTTTCTTTCTTCTCTCTCTCTTCCTCCCTCCCTTCCTTTTTTCCTTCCTTCCTTCCTTCTTTCCCTTTCTCTCATTTTTAAAGGTTGCTGAATTAAATCATTAAAAAAAGAAAAGCAAAATCCCTCCTACTATCTGTGAGTGAGCATCAAACTCTCCTTATATTTGGTATCCAAACCTTGCAGCCTGTTGGATCCTAGCCTCTCATGCCTTTGGGAGCAGTCTGCCCTGCCCTGCCTAGCTCACAGCCCTGCCCTCTGCCCACCTGTCCGGGTTCCATCCCTCACAGGCTACCAGCTGTAGTGCCCCTGACTGCAATCTCAGCTACTTCTCATTTCCAGTTGCCCATAAAACATGAAGAAGCCGCCATTATCACCCATAAGACGCTCGCAACCACCTGGGAGCGTTCGCTCTGTGGCCACTGCTGGAGAAGACAGTGTTTGTGCGCTGGGTCACACCCACCCCTCTCCTTACCAGGGCGTTATCTCCAGCAACAGCGACTAGGCCAGCTGCTTCAAAGAGCAGCCCAGAGCCACTGTAGTGAGTCCATGTCTGTCCTTCTATCCCCTTGGCAAACATTAAGTGATATTAATATTAAGTCACATTAATTGCAATATTAGTCAATAATGATTAATAAAGAGTGCATTAGGTACCTAAGATTGAGCTATAAAGTGCTTAGAGGACAATTCGTAGCCAGCACATCTTCAAAGAGCTCACACCCTAATCGTGTGTCGGGGGAGGTGGTGATAATCAATGTATCGGTCTGGGAAAACAGTATTCCAAGCCGCGGGGACAGAGGGGACAGCAGCACCTGAGGTTGGGCAGTGGAGATGGGTAGCGCACCTTTCTCAGACTCCCAGGAAGGAGAGCTCTGTAACAATGGCAGGGCAAGGCTGCTCCAGTGGGAACTGAGGTAAAAGAAGCAACCTGTGGTCAGGGTGCGGAGTCTGGGTTTAAGTCAGATTGTGGGAAGAAGTCACTTGAACTTTTAAAATGAGGTTACGATGTGCCTAGTTTGGGCTTCCTGGAGACCTGCTGCTGTGCGGTGCTGACTGCAGGCAATCAGAGCGCACAGATGTGGGGAGCTGTGAGGTAGGCTGGGCTGGAGAGGACGGCAGCTGGACAGGACCGCAGAGCAGTGAAATGGGGTGCCTAGTTTGGAAGTGAGCCAACGAACACTGAGTTGGTTATGAGATCCGTGGTTATCAAGAAGACAGGGGGTTAAAGAATTAAACTTGATGTTTTGACTTGTGTTTTCAGAAGAATTCCGTAGTTATTTATAGATGTGGTGAAGACTAGGGACAGGGCAAGGTTGGGCTGGACATCCAAGGCCTCTGTTAGAAATGTAGTGTTTGTATTCTTTACTGAAAATGCCCATGGAACAAAGGGCTGCAGATAACCCAGAAGACAGCAGCATCCAGGTGGTGTCCAATGAGCATACTGGGTCAGACACTCAGCGAGTGAGTGTGGAGAAGAACACAGCACCAAGGACTGAACATGAATGGCTCCTAAGTGAGGAGTGAGGATACACAGGATAAGTCAAGAAGAAGGGATAGCAAAGACTGAGAAGGTAGGAAGAAGATCAGGGAGACAGGAATTTTTTTAACAAAGGGGTTTAATTGGCTATGTCAAATCCTTCAGAGAAGTTGTGTGAGATGAGTACTGAGAACTGACTAATAAGGTGGAAAAAGTTAAGGTCATTGAGGACCTCGCAAGATTTATCTATTTTTAATGATTTATTGATTTATTTGAGAAAGAGCGTAGAGAGTGTAGGGGCAGAGGAAGAGCAAGAGAATCTTAATCTGACTCCCTGCTGAGTGCAGAGTGCTACACGGGTCTCAATTTCATGACCCTGAGATCATGACCTGAGCTAAAACCAAGAGTCAGATGCTTAACCACCTGAGCAATCCAGGTGCCCCAAGATTTATTTCAATGGCATGGAAGGGACCATGGCAAATGGGAAACACTGAAGAGAAATTAAGGGATGAGCTTTTGGAGATATACACACGTTTGAACAAAAGCATGTGTTCATACCATTTAATATCCAACATACAAAACTTGAAAGAATGTATAGTAGGTTCTAATTTTCATTGTAGTATCTTCCAGAAACTCTATAGCATGGGCAACTATTCTGCTCCATAAGAATGGTGATGCATTTGGGGCCTTGTCCTCAATAGAAACTCAAGTAAATCTTACAAAATAACACAATATGGCTACAGAGACAAATTATAATGAATTGTAGCATTCTAACACCAGAAAGCTGATAAATGGCATCATACCACATGTCTTCATTAAATAGTAGTTGCTAATACATAAAATGAAAATGTAAGTCTACTCCACCACATATTAATAATAACCTTGGTTATGTGTGCCCCCTTGAATCAATATTTTTGTATCCTTTGGACAAATACCTAGTAGTGCAATTCTGGGTCATACAGTAGTTTGTCCACAGTAACCAAAATATGGAAAGAGCCCAGATGTCTATCAACAGATGAACGGATAAAGAAGATGTGATATATATATATGCAGTGGAATACTATGCAGCCATCAAGAGAATGAAATCTTGCCATTTGCAACAATGTGGATGGAACTAGAGGGTATTATGCTGAGTGAAATAAGTCAGTCAAAGAAAGACACATACACAATTTCACTCATATGTGGAATTAAAGAAAGAAAACGGAAGATTATAGGGGAGGGGGAATAAAATAAAGGCAGAGGGGGGGAAATCTAAGAGACTCTTAACTATAGGAAACAGACTGAAGGTTGCTGGAGGGGAAGTGGGTGGGAGGATGGGGTGAATGGGTGATGGGCATAAGGGGGACACTTGATGTAATGGGCACCGGGTTTTATATGCAACTGACGAGTCACTAAATTCTACCCCTGAAACTAATAATACATTGTACGTCAACTACATTGAATTTAAATTTAAAAATTAAAAAAGAAATATACGCAACCTAACAAAACACAAGAATAACCTTGGTTAAATTAGCTCAATTTATTAGCCAAAATGTACATTTAAAATAATTATAATTTATCCTTGTTTTATTTTTTGAGAACTTCTTTGTAAATCCCTGGACTTTGTAAGCTACCCAGGAATGCAAAGATATCTTAATAAATTTCCCTTTATCCAGAAGTTAACTATTATGCCAATGATCACAGGGTGATGCTTGCAGATAGTATTTAACTTAAAAACAAATGGCATCTCAGCCAACCATGACAGCATCTTACAGGTTTGAGGAATTCTTCAATACCTTCTGTTGTGAAGGTTTGTAAAATGGTCCAGTTGTTGTTCTTTCCTTCTCTCATCTTCCAAGAAAATTCAAGATACCTTTTTTAAAAGAGCAAGAATTACACAGGGGCAGACAGTGAGATGGAGGAGCAGTCACATTTGTCTTTAATAGACCTTTCTGTGCTCACAGGGCACATGTGAACCTGAGGATAGTTTTGACAGTGGCTGGGAAGCCAGAGCCCTCTTCCCTGCTCTGTCATCTCTTCTAGCATCTCTTCGGGCCATCTACTGGGATATGGGTGGCATGGTCACAATTCTGGAAAGCCTCAGACCCAGTGAGGCCAGGGTTAATTTTCCACGTGTATGAGGAAGCTGGGGAAATCACACCTGGGAAGAAATCAGAGGTGGAAATTTCAAATCATAGCCCGTGTGTGGAGGTGAAGTGAGGAAATGAGAAGACTTTGTCCACCATCCAGAAAGAAACATCCCACTGCCCAATGAAGTCAGGGATTGGTATCAAAGAATATCTAAACAGAAGGATGTGAGTAATAGTTCAGGTCATGGCTGTGGCTGGAGATTGAACTCATCCACTGAAGGATGGAGGCCAATCACTAGGAAATGTACAGAACAGAATTCAATTACCTCCCCATCTATACAGCTAGACAGCAAGTAAAATCCCAACATTTCAGCTAAGGCTTAATTAGGTGCCAGACTCCAGAGAAACTGGCAATATAATGCTGGAGAGAAATAAATCATAATCAGATGCTGTGCAATGTGGGCACAAATTAGCACTAAATGTACAGCAAGATTAAATTACCCCATGGAGTTGATGGGACCCTTGTTTTGGGCAGGAAAGACTCAGAATCAGGGCTCAAATATCAGACAACAGACACCATAAAAGCCACCATGAAGTGTGTAAAGTGGCTCATCTGATTATGTAGGATAATCTTGCTACGTGATGTGGTGACGGAAAACCTTACTGCAAAGGCTTTGCTCGTACCGTGTGCCATGCCCTCCATTAAAACAGTCAAAAGTCAAACCAGGGGCAATGGTTTTTGGTTGTTCCTGTGTGGTCAGTCACATACAATGGACATTCTGTTTCTAGTAAAATGTCATTCTTCTTGTAATGCTTCAACATGGCATTAATGCCTAAATTTCTAAAAATGAAGCCATGAATCACTGCAGTATTATTTTTTCCTACAAAATAAGTTTCCCAAACTGTCCTGTGCCTAGTGTTCTTCCATCACATTTTCTTTCTGATCATTGAAGGCACTGCTTCTTCAATTTAAGCAGGAACGTCCTCCCAGTTATAGATACATTTCTCCAGCTTATACTTTGAGATAAATCGCACTCGATGAAATGCAAAGATCGTGATGACTCGAAAAACCAATATGCCTGCATAATCACCACCGCAGTGAAGATCTAGAACCTGCCAGTCATGCCAGGAATTCCCTATTCCCGTCTTCCATGGTCATCTCCTCTTCTGCTTTCCATCACTGTACGTGATATATCCTTGCTCCTGAACTTCATACAGATGGAAGCAGCCAGTACGAACACTTCCATGCCTGCCTTCTTCCACATCAGTGTTTTAGAGACTCAAACAGGTCTGTAGGTGAATCAATTCATTCTTGTTGCTGAGTCATGTTCCAGTGTGTGAAGAGACCACCGTTTGCTCCTCCATCCCACTGACATTTGAGTTGTTTCTGGTTTGGATTATTATAAAAAATATCATGTAAGTTATTTTATGGGTGGATATCTGTATTTCATCTGGGTAAAAACATGAGTAATATGTCTGTCAGTTTTCCAGAGTGGTTCAACCACTTCATACCTCTGGCAACAATGTAGAAGAATTCTGGTTGCCCCACAACTTTGCTAACATTTGGTAGAACCAGTTCTAAATTTTAGCCATTCTGAGGTTAGTGAAATTATATCTCATTGTGGTTTTAATTGAAACTTCCCTGATGATTAATACTGTTTCCAAGTATATATCAACAATCTTTGTATCTTCCTTTGAGGAGTGTCCAAAGGTACTGCCCATTTTAATAGAATTGTTTGTCTTTTTATTATTTATGTGGAAGCTCATTGTATGTTCTAAATATGAGCCCTTTGTTAGCTATATGCCTTGTGAACATTTTTTCCCAGTCTGTCGCTTGCTTGTCATTTTCTTAAATATGTCATTTAATTCACAGAAATATTTGTTTTTGTTTTTGATTTTTGATGAAGGCCAATTTATCCACTTTTCCTTTTATGTATAGACCTTTTTGTGTCTACTCTAAGGAAACTTTCCAGTTTAAATGATGAAAAGATATTTTTGTGTTTTCTTCTGGAAACTTAATAGTTTTAGTTTTTATAACTCATCTTGAATTCATGTTTGTAGGGTTCTAAGAAAGGGGCTGCAGTTAAATTTTCTCCATGTTATCCAGATGGCCAAACACAATTATTGAAAAGGTCTTTTTTCTCCTGTGACCTACATCAACTGTCATTGACTCAAATGTAACAACCTTGTAGCAAGTCCTGAAAGCACCTGGTGTGCCTCCTCCAACATCATTCTTTTAGAAGTTTGCTTTGCTTATTTTATCTCCATCAAATTTCTTTTTTTAATGTATTTATTTTTTTAAGATTTATTTATTTATTTGACAGACAGAGATCACAAGTAGGCAGAGAGGCAGGCAGAGAGAGAGGAGGAAGCAGTTTCCCCGCTGAGCAGAGAGCCCGATGCGGGGCTCGATCCCGGGACCCTGAGATCATGACCTGAGCTGAAGGCAGAGGCTTTAACCCACTGAGCCACGCAGCCACCCCTCTCCACCAAATTTCTAAATAAACTTGAAAATCAGCTCAATAATTTCTGTAAAAGACTCTATTAGGGTTTGACTGAGTTGCATTAAATCTATGGATCAGTTTGTGGACAACTGAGATCTTAACAAAATTTAAGCTTAAAATCCATGGTCATGGTACAATTGACCATTTATTTAGTTTTCTTCAAATTTCTCTCAATAGTATTTTAAAATTCTCAACATAAGGAATTTGCATATGTTTTATGAAACTTATATTTAGTTATTCATGTTTTATGCTATAGTAAGTGAAAGTTACTTAATATTGTAATAGTTTCACTGTTAATATACAAAAATAAAATTTTATCTTGCTTCCTAGTGGTTTTTTTATTCCAGAAAGTGTTCTATTGATTTTTTTCTATATATACAGTGTTACCTTCTTCAAATAAACAGAATTTTTCTCCTTCCTTTATCATGCTTGTGCTTTTGCTTTTTTCACTGCCTTATTGTTATAGAGAGAGTTTTTAGAATAACACTGAATAAAAATGATGAGAAAGATATCCTTGTCTTCTGGATCTCATGAGGAAACATTCAATATTTCATAATTACAAGGGGTGGTATATGTAATGCATTCATTGCAAAAGTTGCATAATGAGAGCTGGAGGTTTCTCATGATTCTCTACATCAGATTGAGATTGTTTTCCCATATTTCAAGTGTGTGCTTGCTGATATTTTTTAAAGAAATTATTTATGAATGATGAAATTTTTAAGTGTCTTTTGGCACACAATCGTATGCATTTTACTCCTTTAATTCACTGCTATGGTACATTACATTGATAAATAATCAATGTTATATAGGCCTTCACATTTATCACTTATAAATAATGTATATCATTAGATGTATTAGTTAACAATAGCTTGGTGTCATAGGGTGTTGGAACTGTTAAACTCTTGATTGTGGTGGTGGTAATACCACAGGGAGCATTCGCCATTCACCAAAACATAGAATGATACACCACAGAGTCCATTTTGCTGCATATAAATTATTCCTTAGCAATAATAATAATAAATAATATTAGATTGTAGGATTTCCATAGATGCCTTTTATCTCATTGAGGAGTTTTTTTTTTAAAACATAAATGGACTGAAACTTTAAGAACTGGTAAATACAATGTCTATAGTGAAAGATGTACTAGATCAAATTAATGGCAGGTTAGACAATGAAATTAAAAAAAAAAAACATGAAGTGAACTTGACATTGAAGTTGAAGAGTTAGAAACAGAAACTACCCAAAGAGACTACAGAGAGAAAAAAAAAAGAATACAAAATAATAATGGAAAGAACATAAGTGAATTGTAGGCCTGCTTCAGATGCAGGAACATAAACATAATTGGAGTCATCGAAAGAGAAGGCAGTGTGGGGACAGAAAAATATTTAAGTGAATAATGTCTGAAAATTGTCCCAGTTTAACAAAAACTGTATATCCACAGATCGAAGAAGCTCAACAAATCCCAAGCACAAAAAAACAAAGAAAACTACACCAATGCACATAATGATTAATTTTTCAAGCTCACTGAAAAAAAGGGGAAGTCTCAAGAGCAGCCAGTGAATATATACAGAAGAATGAAGAAAAGGATGGCAACAGACTGATCATCAAAAACAATATTTGAAAAATAGTAGCTGAAAATCTCCCAAATTTGATTAAAAGCACTAATCTACACATCCAAAAAGTTAAACAAATTCCATTTAAAAAAAAAAGATCCCATGGCGGTGCCTGGGTGGCTCAGTGGGTTAAAGCCTCTGCCTTCAGCTCAGGTCATGATCCCGGGGTCCTGGGATGGAGCCCCACGTCGGGCTCTCTGCTTAGCAGGGAGCCCGCCCCCCCCCCGCCTGCCTCTCTGCCTGCTTGTGATCTCTGTCTGTCAAATAGATAAATAAAATCTTTAAAAAAATCCCAAATAAATAGTCTAAAATTCTACTTTAGACACTAGAAAGGAGCAAACTAAACCGAAAGCAAGCAACAAATGATTTAGAAGAATAAACATCAATCTTTTACAAACTCTACCAAAAAGTAAAAGACATCTCATTCTATGAGAATAGGATTACCCAAATCCCAGAGGGACAACGATACCACAAGAAAATAAATCTATAAACCACTAACTCTTTTGAACATGAAACCCCTAACAAAATGCTACAAAACAAAACCCAGCATTATGCAGAACAAAAAACAAAAAACAAAACAATAAAACAACAACCACCCATCATCCCAGGAACACAAGGCACAAGGTAGACTTAAAATCTGAAAATAAATTAATATAATACACAATATTAATAGGATAAAGAAATAAAATCACATAATTATCTCAACACATGCAGAAAAGTACTTAATGAAATGTTATACCTCTTTACGATAAAAGTACTCCGCAAACTAGGACTAGATAGAAACTTTCTCAGCCTGATAAAGGGCATCTACAAAAAACCCACAGCTTGCATCACATCTGATGATGAAAAGCTGTGCTTTGCTTCTTATATCAGAAACAATCAAAGATGTCCACTCTTCCCACTTCAGTTCAACTTTGTACTAGAGATTATAGCCAGAACAATTAGGCATGAAAAATAAAGGCTTTCAGATTGGAAGAGAAAGAAGTAAAACTATCTTTATTTGCAGATGACATAAGCTTGTATATAGTAATTCTTACACACACACACACACACACACTATTAGAGCTAATAAATGAATTCAGCAAGGTAAAGATACAACATAAATATACATATATGTGTATATATATATGTATATACACACACACATACATATACACTAGCGATAGAAAAGCAAGGTGAACTTAAAAAACAATTACATTTAAAGCAGCATTAAAAATCAAATAGTTATAAATAAATTTAAGCCAAAAAATGTAAGACTTGCACACTGAACCCTACAAAACATTTTAAAATAAACTAAAAAAAGACTAAATGAAAGGTCAACCCATGTCTATGATTTTAAAGATTTAATATATTTAAGAAGATAACACTCCCAAATTGATCTATAGATTCAATGCAATACCTATCAAAATTCTAACTGCCCTTTTCATTATTTACAGAAATCAACAAGCTGATTCTAAATTTTATATGGGAACTAAAGAGACCAAGAATAGTAAAACAATATTTAGAAAGAACAAATTTGGAGTACTCTTGTTTCCTGATTCCAAACTTATTACAAAGCTGCAGTAATCAAGGAAGTGTGGTACAGGGGCACGTGAGGACTCAGTCAGTTAGATATCTGCCTTCTGCTCAGGCCACGATCCCAGCGTCTTGGGATAGAGCCCTGCATCCAGGTCCTGCTCAACCGGGGAGCCTGCTTCTCTCTCTCACCCCTACCCTACCCTCTGTGCTCTCTGTCACTCTCTCAAATAAATAAATAAAATATTTTTTAAAAAAAGAAGGTGTTAAAAAAAAAGAAGCTGTTATACTCCATAAACATAAACATATAGATCAATACAATAGAGCCGAAAGTCCAAAAATAAACTAATACATCATGGCAAATGGATTTTCAACAACAGTGTCAAGACTAATCAATGGGGGAGAACAGTCTTTTTGACTAATGGTGCTAGGACAACAGAGTAGCCTGCCACAAGTGACTGAAGTTAAACTCTTCTCACACCATATATGAACTTAACTCAGACCTGATCAGATATCTAAGTGTAAGAACTAAAATTATAAAACTCCTAGAAGAAAACTTAGAATGTAAAGCCTTGGATTAGATATGACATCAAAGGGACAAGCAACAAAGAGAAAAAAAGATTGGACTCCATCAAAATTAAAGACTTGTGCTTCAAAAGACAGATCAAAACGTGAAAAGACCATGGAAAATGGGAGACAATATTTGCAATTGGCTTATCTAATAAAGCTCTAGTATCATATATACATAATATTTTTCCAACTCAACAATAAGAATAGAGACCAATGAAAATAAGGGCAAAGGGCCTGACTAGATATTTAAAAAAAAAATACCAGTGGCCAATAAATGCAGAAAAAAATGTGCTATGCATTAAGGAAAATGCAAATCAAAACTACTAGGAGATATGACTTCACACCACTGGGATAGTCATGATTTTTAAAAAATTTTGAAAAGGATGTGGAGACATTGGAATTCATACACTGCTGATGGAAATGTAAAGTGGTGCAGTATCTGTTTAAAATTTAGCAGTTCTTCAAAAATTAAACAGTTACCATATGACTCAGCAACTCCACTTCTAGGTATAGATCCCAGAAAATGGAAAGCATATGTTCCACAGACACATGCGTAGGAATGTTCATCACATTCCTAATCAGCGAACGGTGGAAACAGCCCTGTTGTCCAACAGCCGATGAATAACAGATACGTGGTCCGTCCACACATGGTCTACGGTTCAGCCATGAAGATTAATGGAGTCCTGTTGCGCGCCATAACATGGATGCACTTTGAGAAAATTAAGCTAAGGGAAAGAAGAAGTCCCAAAATGCCCCACAGTGCATGGTTCCATTTCCATGAAAAGTCCAGAATGGGGACATTTATAGATTCAGAAAATCGATCAGTGCTTGCTGGGGACTGGACCACGTGAACGGGAAGGGACCGCTAAAGGATTTCTTCTGGAAGTGGCGGAAGCAAGTTGGGATCTGATATTGGCGGCGGCTCAACAGCACTGTGCGAGCACTCAAAGTGCTGAATGGTGCCCTTCACGATGGTGAGTCCCATCTCAATGTGTAAACAATGCGATGAAGCAGATGGGACATGGTGAAGCAGCTATTTTGAAGTGCTGAAGAAATTACTCAACCCAGAAGTCTGCATCAAGCCACATATCCTTCCAAAATGGGATCAAAATTGTGACTCTGTAGACATACAAAAAGTCAAAGAATTAGCCACCAGAAGAGCTCTGCCTGCAGTTAGAGAAATGTCAAAGCTAACCTCTCAGGCAGGAGAAAATCTGCGTGAAGCAAAGGGGTGAAGCACAGTGGAACGAGTGACCACACTGGTAAGTGTGTAAGGTGTTTCCTATTAGGTAATTGTCTTTGACAGATGATGGGCTGATTAAAAAAAGTGACATGGCATAAGTAAAATGTATTGTAGCAAAAAATAAATGAAGAAGAAAAATAGAAGCATGCCTTTGCTACTGTAAAGTCCTTTTTTTTAAAAAAGTTTTTATTTATTCATTTGTCAGAGAGAGCGAGCATGAGCAGGGGGAGCAGCAGATGGAGAAGAAGCAGACTCCTGCTGAGCAGGGAGTCTGACACGGGGCTTGATCCCAGGACTCTGGGATAATGACCTGAACAGAAGGCAAAAGCTTAACTGACTGAGCCACTGCTATGTAAAGTCCTTATGCCACACCTGAAATGGCCATCACCTAGACTGTGGCAAATTCAAGATGAAATACAAATCTTAAAGCAACCACTAAACTCACAAAAACAAAAGGTATACTTAATATGTAAAAAAAGGAGATTAAAATAAATATTTGAAATATTCTAGAAGAAGGTATAAAAAGGCAGAAATGAAAACAAAGATCAGAGAGAACAAATAAAAAAATAAACGGCAAAAAAATAGACTCAAACCTAATCATACCAGTAATCACACGAAGTATGAATAGGTGGTCTCAAGACCTCGGTAAAAAGACAGAGATGGTAAGATTGGATAAAAAGGCAAAATCCAATATGTACTGCCAATATAAAGACTCAAATAGGATAAAAGTAAAATAAAGAAAAGATACATCATGCTTGCACTGCTCAGAAGAAAGCAAGAGTGACTGTTTACAATCTACTGACTGACCTACCTACCCACCTAGCTAGCTATACATGTAAATTTATATTTATTAATATATGCAATATATAAATATGTATATGTTCTAGCATTCTAGGAATTTATAAGGATAGGTTTACATGGGCAATCTTATACATTGCTGATAGAAATATAAATTACTGTGTTTTTCTGTAAGGTACTATGTTTCAAGAAAGTAAAGTGTAAATATTTCTTGGCCCACACATCAAAGAATTGCCAAAGGTTTATGGTCACCTTTTGTAGCAAGAAGTTGGGGAATGGCTGAGTAAATGACAGAGCATTCATGTAGTGGATTATTGTGCTTTTTATATTCTTATTACTTCAAGTATACAAGAAAGTATAATTCTAATTTAAAAAGTGGAAAATCAGATTACACAGACTCTCTGTACCTGTATTATAAAAATATCTATAATTAAACAGCATCTACTCTTTACTCGTATTACGTTCGGATGTTTGGGGATGAAGAGGTTTCTCTAGGCTCTAACACTGCCCTGTTTTTCTCACAAGCCCTTCCCAGGGGCAGAAGGACACGCGAGGACAATGACCACCACGATTAGTACAATCAGTGCCCGGGGATGCGAGCCGGTGCCGGTGTCCCTCACGGTTCCATCCGCCTGTGCCGGTGCTGGCGTCCCTGCCTACTCAGGTCCTGTGTTCACTCCCCTGTCCCACGCCTGTTCCCCACAGGAGACCCAGCCCTGCCCCCCACGGCTCTTCAAGTCTGAAACTGGAGGCCAGACTCCGGCAGGGCTGCCTTGAGAACCAGGGCCCCGGGGAGGGTTGTAGTTCACCTGATGGCCTTCTCTATCCCGAAGGAGGGCCATCTGCCTCTTCTCTGTCCCACAGGCCGTGGTGGGGCTGGGGGACTTTCCTCCCCTTCCTCATCGGTTCATCCTGGCCATGTACTCAGCCTGCTGTGGGAAGGAGGGGCCGGGCTTGGTTTCGGTCACCCTCCTCTCCCTGGTCCCAGCCTCCCTGTCAAGGTGGACGGCAGACGGCTGGTGGGGAGAGAACCCGCTGACCGACCCGGGGCGCTGGCTGGGAGCTCTTCCCGGCATTACCCTGTCACCAGCGGGAGGAAGACAGCACGGGAAGCAGACAAAACTGTCACGTATTGCACAAATGTGTGTATCACACACAGGGGTGCTAACACGGCTTTTAGGGGAGGAGGCGAAATGTAATTGAGATTTTTATATTTCTCTTGGGCTGTGTATTTCTTTTATAACCCTAAGATAGATAAATGTCCTCTATCAGAACACAAACGCTCCCGGAGGAAGTTAGGCCAGGAAGTAGGTGGCGACTTCGAGACCCCAGGTTGCTGCCCGACTGACCACAGAATCACCTCAGAGAAGGTTTGGTGGCCTGTGCTGGGCAGCATGGCCCCTCGGGCCGGCGGTCTGGGGCCGGGGGCGCAACGGGCCTGGGAGTCCGGGTGGTGGCGGGACAGGCCAGGGACGACTGTGGAAAGACGGCCCCTGGGGAGGCTCTGCCTGGCCCCGTGCCGGCCGTGGGGGACACCTGCCGGTCTCAGATGGCCTGGCCCTGATCCAGGTGACCCTGAGTGCCTGGGAAGACGACAGACACATAGGACACATTTGGGAAAAATTACAGCAGCTGCTAACCAGAGCGCAAAGTGTGAAGTTTCAACTAAACACACGGTTCAAACTGGAGGCAAAAAGCACGACTTTGCAAGGTCCCCAGTTCCGGGGACGTCCGGAGGGCAGGTCTCTCCGTCAGGACTTCCTCTTGAGGTGTTTTCAAAGCTCGCACACGGTTCACTGCGCTTCATTAGCTGAGAAACATTTTCAAGACAAAGGCCTTGACTCTTGATCTTCAAAATTCAAAAGCAATGAGGCAGCTACGGAGACCCGTCTGAGGGGAATCCCGAGCAACAGAAGACAAAACTCTCTTCTTTCCCTGCCCTTTGCAAGTCTTGAGTCTGTGGGACACGTCATGAGTTAAAGTTAAATCCCTTTAGGACGTGGGCAGCCTCGCAGGAAAAGGACCTGCCATTCCCGGGGAAAGGGACATGCGGTTTTTGGTCACCTATTCTGCGTCTCCTCGGACACTCAAAGGTCCCAAGCCGGGGCAGCAGCGGGGCTGTGCTCTGCCCACCCCGCGGAGGCCACGCGGAGCCAGCATGGAGCGGAGGCCACACCTGGCACCGGGCAGCCCGCAGGGAGCGGCGCCCCTGCCAGGCCAGCGGCCAGCGACCTCCTCCAGCACACTGGTCTGCAACTATCCCTGGGGAGGGACGTGTCCTGGCGTTTTCTCGGGAACGGCAGGCAATGACAGGAATGTGGGGCCTCCCCTCCAGGGATGCTCGCGGCCGGGCCGCGGGGAATACAAGCACCGTCCGAAGGGAAAGGGCTCGTCGGCCAGAAGGCAAAGCCCGTGGGGCCTGATCCCGGGTGGCTCCCCGGGACCCCTCGTGGTCTCCTGCCACCAGGCTCCCAGCTTCGCCTGCGCGTTCAGGAAGACGGTGCACGAAGGCGTCTTGAACTTGGCGACCAGGCTACCCAGACGCCCCGCGCAAGCACGGTGGGCCTGGCGCCGCGTTTGTTCACACGTCCCGCCCCAGAAACACGCAGACGCTTCTCCGCGGGTGGTGCAGGCCCGAGGTCACGGGCGCTGGAGGCCCGGGCCGCGCGGGGGGCAGACTCAGAGCCCGCGGCGGGTCTGGGACTCCCACGGCCGGGTCCCTGCAGAGGTCTGTGCCCTTCCTTGCTCTCCGTATCCACCAAGCTATGTCTTGTGTTTATTTGGTTCCCCAAGCCCTCGACATTTTCCGTGTTTTCACGTGAAACGAGGCATCTCCGACAAGTCGCGTTCCGTTTGAATAAACGCCCCCGCAGGGAGCTCTTGATCAGAACACGTTAACACACGGCTCTGTCACACTCGGATTCCACCCGTTCCCGAAAACCAGATGCAGGTCTACCAACCCGAGAGGCCACGTTTTTGTTTTACTTTTTCCTTGTGGATTTGACTGTCCTTGAGATGACGCGGTTTCTAAGCTGGCATCGGGCTCGGGTCCTTGGGTACCACGGCGGCCGGCGGGGGGCCCTGGGCGTCCGCACCCGCCTCTGGGGGGGACGCGCTGGCGAGCGGTGGGGACCGGCCGAGCCCAGGGGCCTCAGAGACATGTGGGCTGCACGCGGGGGTCCCTCCGGGGAGACAAGGCCCAGGTCGGGGCTCAGCAGGGTCAGGGCGGGCCGAGCGCGGTGCGACGTGTGTTCCAACACACGTGGAGTTGTTGTTTTAAGGATAGAAAGTTCGCGCATCTGAAAAGAAGAGGTTTGGGAGGATTTAGAGCTGAACATACAGGAGGACGGGAGCAAAACAAAATGGCCGGGGACGGTGGCAGAGACACGTCCCTTCTCGCCGCCTCAGCCCCAGGGAGGGTTCAAGTTCCCGCTGGTTTGTGCCTCTGCAACTTCTGGAGCAAGCCGGGAGCGCCTCCCTGGGGGAGGTGACAGGGCCGCGGACCGGTGCGGGAGGAAGGCCGACCTCCAGCTCTCCCCCGACCTCGCAGACAAGTAGCTGCTGGCCCCTCCACAGGACAGAGACCTGCCTGCAACTTCTCAAATGTATTTATATTTGATGTATTTAATCTGTGTATATATTTAATGCATTTATAGAAAAATCATATATATAAATACATTTTGCCCCTAAAAATGCTTTTATTTCTACAATAACCACTAAAAGTAGGCACGTCTCTAGCTACAGACACTGCTCCCAGGAGGCCGCCGGCTGCCTTCTGACCAACTTGCACACGCCTGGGGCTGAGCTGGTCGCAGCTGTACTGGGTTCAAAGGCCCGAGAGCCCTTGGGTCGGCAGCGGCTGGAAGGCCGATCTTAATTCTTAAAACACAAAGCTCCTCGTTTCCGGTTTCCCGGTAGGTTTCCAGACCGGAGCCGACGGAAAGGACAGGAGTCTGGTTCCAAAAGAATCTTCGGGGCCTGAGTGTAAGCGAGCAGCTTCCCGGCCCGGGCGGGCACCCCCCGGCACGTGGCCCCGCGTGGCTTCGGCTGCGGGCTCTGCAGAGTGGGGGTGTGCGGGGCGTGGGAAAGGCCCGATTCCGAGTCCCAGCCCGGCAGCCTCTGGGACTGCTTATCTCGGTTCAAGTAAGACACGGGCCTTGCTTTCTGCATCTGTGGGAAGTGTGCTTGGCTGAGGAGAAACCGTCCTCTCTGGTCCCGCTCTGCTGGGAAAATCCGTCCTTCCTGGGTTGCAGGGGCGAGGCGGGGGGAGCAGGGGCCGTTCATAGCGGGCTGAGCCTGAACGGGAGCAGTGAGGTCCTTTCAGATGAACACAGGGACCCTAAATGCTTTTTCCCAGGGGAAAGGCAGCAGTGGAATAGCGCACGAGCAATCTGGAAACACAGTGAAACCAGGTTTTAAAAGGTGACCAGTGGTAGCATTTTAGGGGCTCTTGGACATCTCCAGAGTGCGGCTGGGGTCGGGGGACCCGAGGCTTTGAGAGCCCGGCTGGGCACAGCTGGACGATCCCCCTGGCACATGAGGAGGCACAGCCCAGAAGGCCCTCGGAGAACTCCCAGCCTCCAGTCGGCGGGTCACGGGGCACAGGGAGGCCCCAGCCTGTGGGGCACAGCTTACGCCAGCATCTTCTACGCTCTCGTGCGACCTCCAGGGGACAGGTGATGCTGGTCTTCTGACAGCAAACTCTCACTTCCAAGGTCTGACCCCAGGGCCAGAGGGCTCTTCTCAGGATCACCATGTTGGTGGCAGCCCTGGAGCCATTTCAAACTCCAGACTTTCTAGAGAGTGTCAGGTTGGAGCCCGAATCAGGAAGAACAGGGCTCGTGTCTTGCTCCAACACTCATGGTTTAACAATGCGCACCGGGGCTTGTCTGATGACAAGTGGTTAATGGCTCGCGTGGGCTCTGAGAACGTCCTGCCGGTGCAGGGGGCGCGGCAGCTAGGTTTGTCCGACGAACGCAGGACTCTCGAGAATCCTACCAGACGCTAGAACCAACGGTCTTACCAGTGGTCTTGGCAGCACTCATGGCTGGGAATGTGCGAGGACTCCTGTCAGTCCGACGGCGAGGGTGGACACCACGGCGAGAACAGCAGGAAGCGGCGGCGCAGTGAGCGCTGAGAGCAGAGAGCCTGCTCTTGGCTACTTTTCCGTACTTCGTGGTTCTCACGTGCCTACTGGCCTGCCTGTGTGGTGAACTCGATAAGGGAAGGGTCTCTCCCTGCCTCTGAGGGGAGTACCAGGTACCGTCACGATGGCTCGTAGGGCATCATTTAGAGAGCCAGTCGTTATGGGAATAATTTTCCATGTTCTGGGAACATACACTCCTGGAAGACTAGATAGTCTGGGAAGCTCCCGGTGTCTGGCCAACAGTGGGCTGGAGGCCTGCGATCTCCACTATCTGCTGCGTGTGAGTGTGTTTTCCATGAGACAGAGCCCCAAAACACCTTTCCTTGAAGATGGCAGAACTTGGGCTGACAGCCCTTGTGGATGGCCTTTTGCAGCATTAGGACCAAACCCGGATTAGAAAACACCCTTTTATCCAGGACCAAGCTGTCTGAAGTGCAGAGGCCCCGGGGTCCTGGGTGCGGAGTCTGAGCCCTGCTCGCTACTGCTCACGGAATCCGTCTTCACAGGCGCATGGAAGTTTGAGAAGCAGCAGGATCCTTCACCGTGCTGACCCATGAAACCCCTCAGAAATGACCGTGCTGATGGGGCCTCCTAGGCCCTGGCCAGACAGGAAACCCCAGGGTTTTATCTGGAAAGACGCCCAGCTCCACACCACCAGGAAGAAGCCTGAGTTGAAATTCAATGTTCACATTTACAGAAGACAATTAAGAAAGATTTCATACGGGATGTTCTTCTAATGAGGTCCTGGAGGTTTCGTTATTCTAAACCTTAATCACGGTGGCCATTCCTTTTAAACTCAGGTCTATTGTTAGAACAAGTGTGAAAACAAACAAATACAATGTGACACACCAAAATAGTTCTTGACAAGTTGGTAGGTTAACCACGTACAAATCATGTGATACACATGTGGCCCTCAGACAACACTGAACTGTGAAGGTCCATTTATACGTGGACTATTAAAAATAAATACAGTAAAGTACAGTAAAGGTACTTTGTCTTCCTTGTGACTTTTTCTCTCTCTCTTTTTTAAGATTTTATTTATTGGAGACAGAGAGAGCACAAGAGAGAAGGCACGAGTGCGGGGAGGGGCAAAGGGAGAAGCAGACTCTCCACGGAGCAGGGAGACCTATGCAGGACTCGATCCCAGGACCCTGAGATCATGACCTGAGCCGAAGGCCGACGCCCAACTGACGGAGCCGCCCAGATGCCCTTCGTTATGACTTTCTAGCTAACATTTTCTTTTCCCCTGCTTACTCCACTGCAAGGATACGGAATATAATACACAGAACACACAACGCATGTGTAATTGATGGTTCATGTTACTGCTGAGGCTCATGGTCACCAGCAGGGCCATCAGTAGTTAAGTTTTGGGGAATCCAAGGTTAAACACAGATTTTTGACTGCACGGGGGTCGGTGCCCTTAACTCTCATGTTGTCGGAGGATCAATTGTATTATTACAACTCAAATATAATTTGTACCCTGAAGACACGATTTATATAAATATCTGTCTATATTTTTAAAGCATCGATGTTTGACCTCAGATATCATAATACTAACTTCTACATTCTCTTCATATTAAATTTGGGATGAACATCAAAAATAGTTGGCCCCGACAACCATTGCAAGTATTGGATGTGATCCAAATCTTCTCTGAATTTCTTAGGCCTGAAAATGTGGAAAATTAGAAATCCTGAGTCTACTTCATAAGCTTTCCAGTGGTTTCTGTTTCTAGTTAAGGTCTGAATAACAAGAGGCTAGACCCGTGATATTTGCCGGCTTCTGGTCTGCTCACTGATGGGGCCCAGCCGGGCAAGAACAGATGGGACTTTAAGCTAATTGGTGCATTTCGAAGGTTAAAAGGCCACTCCTTGCAGACCAGTATGTTTTACTTTGCTGGTGGAGTATAGGAGAACCCCAGGGATGCTGGTGTTCCCACGGGGGTGTGGTGTCATCCCAGAGCCCCTTCTACTCCGGCCCTCAAGGATTTCTGCCACTTGCAGGCAAGATTTCCATCTCAGAACCACCAGTGGGACTAACACACCTTTCTAGGCATTTCTAATCAACCCATCAGTGTG
Source organism: Taxidea taxus jeffersonii (assembly GCA_003697995.1). Classification (NCBI taxonomy): domain Eukaryota; kingdom Metazoa; phylum Chordata; class Mammalia; order Carnivora; family Mustelidae; genus Taxidea; species Taxidea taxus. The sequence continues at coordinate 3,771 of RCUC01140003.1, read as the reverse complement.
CTCCTGGCTTGAGCCCCACCTGACCGTAGCTGCTTGGCTTGGGTCAGTCTGCCCCATGGCCCCCTCAGTGTCCCGATGACAGAGGGGCTCAGTGTGCAGGTGGGAGGGTAAAACCATCCATCCCTGTGGGGAAGTTTGAGGGAGAAAACCTGAGGGAAGCAGCAGCCCGGGGTAGGGGCTCACAGAAGGCAGCGAGCAGAGACCAGTCATCATGGACACAGGAGTCACCACACATGAGGAGGACAGGAGAGTTAGTTGGGCAGAGCAGGTGAGCACAGACAGAAGAGTAGGTGGGTGACCATCTGGCAAGGTCCTAGATGGAGACACGAACCACTGGCCCATGGTTACTAGAGGAATACCGTAGACTCTGTCCTGCTCCTCCCTTCATCCAACAAGCACTACTAAACAGCCACCATGGCAAGCCCAGTTCCAAGACAACATCTGGGGGCCGTCATCTAGGTGGGCCATGACCTCGGGGAGTACAGATAAAGCAGCGAGGGAGAGAGGGAAACACGCCACATTGGGAATCAATTACCAGGGCCACAACCCACCATCTGATGGGCTCCGACGGCGTCCTTTCCACGGGACACGTCGTAGATGAGGTCAGGTTCACTAGCTGTCATTTAAACATGAGGACTCATGGGGACTTCTTCCAGTTTCCTGCAATGTGATTCACACATACAAGTCACCCTGTTAGGGTAGATTCCCAGAGACGTGTGACGGTCACCACCGCCAGCAACTTGAGAGCGTTGTCATCACCTTAGAAGGAAGCCTGCACAGTTAGCTGTCATCTCTGTGCCCCACGCCCCCTCACCCCCACAGAAGCAGGAATCACCTGGGCTGGATCAGAACGATGCCGGGGACAAGTGAAGTCGCAGGCAGGCTTGTCGCACTCCCGGTCCCGGGGGGAAGCACCCAGACTTTCACGATCACATGTGCCCGTAGCCGTGGGGGTCTGGGTGTCCTTTATGAGGCCAGGCATGTGCCCTGCCATCCCCAGGCTTTTTAGTGTGTGTGTTTTTAATTATGATAGTGTTGTATCTTATCAAATGCTTCTCTGCGTCAAAATGATCGTGAGGGTTTCGTTTATTGTTCTTTTGGTATAATGCAGCGTGTTAATAATTTTTGGGGTGTTGGACAAAGTTTGCATTCCCAGAATAGATTCCGCCTGGTTGAGGTACATAATCTTTTCTATCTGTTGCCAGATGCAGTTTCTAGTGCCCATCTTGTGATCGATATTCATAAGAGATGCTGTTTGCAGTTTTTCTTCTGCTGTGACGTCTTTGTCTGGCTTTTGATATCAGGATAATTTTGGCCTTAAGGAGTGTTCTTCCTCTGATTTTGTGGGAGAGTTTGTGAAGAATGGGCATAAATTCTTGTTTACATGTTTGATAGAATGCAGCAGGGAAGCCATCTGGGCCTGAGCTTCCTTTGTGGGTAATTTTTAAAAATATTTTATTTATTTATTTGGAGAGAGAGAGATCACAAGCAGGCAGAGAGGCAGGCAGAGAGAGGAAGGAAGCAGGCTCCCCGCTGAGCAGAGAACCCGATGTGGGGCTCGATCCCAGGACCCTGAGACCATGGCCCGAGCTGAAGGCAGAGGCTTTAACCCACTGAGCCACCCAGGCACCCCCCTTTGTGGGTAATTTTTAAAATCGTTATTACTAATGTAATCTCTTTGCTTGTATAGGATTATGCAGATTTTATATTTCTTCTTGGATAAGTTTTTGTAGTTTGTATCTCTTTAGGTCTTCAGCGTTTCACCCAAATTGTATGTTTTGTTTGTGTCACGTGTTCGTAGTATCCCCCTTCTATTTGTACAAGGGGGCTGGATATGTTTCTCTTTTGTTCATGGTTTTAGCAATTTAAGTCATATATATATTTTTTTTCTTTTTTTGGTCAGTCTAGTTACAGATTTGTCGGCTTAATTGATTTCCTCAAAGAACTAACTTGGTTCACTGATTTCTCTCTATTGTTTTTCTATTCTCTGTTTCATTTATTTCCATCCTGATTTTTGTTATTTTCATTCTCTGCATGTTTTAGGCTTCGCTTGCTCTATTTGCTCAGTGTCTTATAGTGGGAGATTAGGTTATTAACTTGAGACCATCCTTTTTTTTCTAATGGAGACTGCGAATTTCCCTTTTTAAGCAGCTTTGTTGAGTCTGGTAAGTTTTATTATGTTGGATCTTCATTTTCATTGATTTTAAAATTTCCTTCATGATTTCCTTTACTTGATCCATTGCTTAATTAGGCCCATGCCTTAGGGGCAGCCAGGGGCCTCCCTCAGTTAAGCATCCGACTCTTGATCTCAGTGCAGGTCATGATCTCAGGGTCATGGGATCAAGGCCCTCATTGGGCTCCTCGCTCAGCAAGGAATCTCCTTGAGGATTCACACTCTCTCTCCCTCTTAACCCCCCCCAAAAATATGTTACTTAATTTCCACACATTTGTCAATTTCCAAATTTTCTCATTAATTTATAATATAATTCCATTTTTGTTGGAGACCATACTTTGTATGATATCAATCTTTTTAAACTTATTGAGGCTTGTTAAAAGAAAAATTTCCAGGGTGCCTGGGGGGCTCAGTGGGTTAAGCCACTGCCTTCGGCTCAGGTCACGATCGAGTACTGCATCAGGCTCTCTGCTCAGTGGAGAGCCTGCTTCCCCTCTCTCTCTGCCTGCCTCTCTGCCTGCTTGTGATCTCTGCCTGTCAGATAAATAAATAACATCTGTTTAAAAAAATTCTGTTTCTCTTTTCTCATATCAACACCTCTGACACCAAATTAATTTTCTCTTACTCTAAGCAATTCTCCTATTCTGGGTGGACGCCGACTGGGTGTCCTACAGCTTCAGTCAGTTAATAACTGACAATAACTACATGGAGTTTCCAGATCCCACCCATTAGGGGCTCAGTACCACAAACCTGCCCAGATTTAAGACACTAATTTCCATCCTCAGGCTGTCCCCTGTACTTCGACTGCTTGGCTCTAGTCCAAGGGCCCCACAGTTCTTCTATGAGATTGACGATTTTCCAGAACAGCTCACAGAACTCAGGGAAATATTTACTTACACTTAACAGTTGACTGTAAAGGGTTTTACTAGGAATACAGATGGTCAGACCGAACAAGGTGTGGGGAAGGGGCATGGACCCTTCGTGCTGAGTACACCATCTTCCTGCTCGGCTCTGTGTCCATCAACATGAGAGTCCTCTGCACCCCTTTGTTCTGGCTTCATCACACAGGCACACTTGAGTAAATCATCGGTCATCGGTGATTAACTGACACCCAGCCCCTCTTCCTTCCCCAGAGGTCAGGAGGTGAAATTGAAAATGCTGACCCTCTAATCCTGTGATTGTCTCCGCTGGTGACCAGCCCCATCTTTGGGGGCTTTCCAAAAGTCACCTCATTAACATAACCTAAGATGTGATTGAAAGGGACTTTTCTGAGTAACTGCTTTGACATTTTTTGCTTAGGAGCTATTCAAAAGCCAGGGATAAATCTCAAATATTATAAGAAAATATGCTCAGATCACTCTTGTCATTTGGGAAATTATAACGATTTTAGAAGTTCTGAGCCAGAACCTGGAGTCAAAGACCAAATCGATATCTCTTACTCTACCCCAACATTGCACCTGTTCTCCGGGCTCATGTGTGGTCTCCCGTGGAGGGTGTTCCAGGTGCACTTGGGAGCAATGCGGCATCTGCTGTTGGTGGGCTGTTTCATAGCTCTCTGTCAGCTCTAGCTGGCTTGCAGTATTACCTAAGGTTTCTGT
>RCUC01140002.1:0-20472 GCA_003697995.1 Taxidea taxus jeffersonii | reverse complement strand
AAAAAAACTTAAAAAATAAAATCTTTAAAAAATACCCACCAATATTCTCCAATGCAGTTATAGGATCTTTTACTGTATACAAATGTCTACTTCTTAACTGGTTAGCCATGAAGAACTACTTTAGAGAGACCAACCATACTGGGTGTACCATCTTTCTTCTTTGTTGTTTAATAATTCTTCTTCTGTAATTCTTCTTCTTCTTCTTCTCCTTTTCCATCTCCTTCTTCTTTTTTTTTCAAAGATTTTTTTTAACTAATCTCTACCTCCAACATGGGGCTCAAACTCATAACCCTGAGATCAGTAGTGACACACTCCACCAGCTGAGCCAGCTAGGCACCCTGTTTGTTGTCCAGTTCTTTTTTTTTTTTTTAAGAGGGAGAGAACCTCTAGCAGACTCCTTACTCAGCATGAAGCCCAACATGAGGCTCAGTCCCACAATCCTGAGATCATGACATGAGCCGAAATCAAGAGTCAGACGCTTAACCGAGTCACCCAGGTGCCTCCAAAAGATTTTATTTTTATGTAATTTCTGTACCCAAAGTGGGGCTCAGACTTACAACTCGGAGATCAAGAGTCGCATGCTCTCCTGACTTGAGTAGGCCAGGTGTCCCAGTTAGGTAGAAACTTCTAAAAGAGAATCGCAGCAGAACATATTCTTATGGACTCTGAGACCTGAGCGTGACAGCATTCCAAAGGTTAGTGGGTTAATCTGGCAGTCTGTGGAGCAAGTGATCTGATTTGAAACATAATTTAGTTCTAAGCATCAGTCCTCTGCCCCTCATGGTTGGGCTTCATGGAATGAGACTCTGGGAGTTGAAGGTAAAGAAATTTTACTCCATTTTGCTATTTAATCCTGGGAAAGTGGCTGTTTTTTGACCCAGTTTAACTGTCTTGAAACAGGAGAATTACCTTGAATTTAAAGAAGGATTTGGGGGCGCCTGGGTGGCTCAGTGGGTTAAAGCCTCTGCCTTCGGCTCAGGTCATGATCCCAGGGTCCTGGGATCGAGCCCTGTATCAGGCTCTCTGCTTAGCTGGGAGCCTGCTTCCTCCTCTCTCTCTCTCTGCCTGCCTCTCTACCTACTTGTGATCTCTGTCTGTCAAATAAATAAATAAAATCTAAAAAAATAAAAATAAAAAAAATAAAGAAGGATTTTGTGAGTGAAAGGCTCAACTCTAAGTATTTAAAAGGGTGGAGATATCTTTAAAGGAAGAAAAAGGGTGGGGCATTTGGGTGGCTCAGTGGGTTAAGCCTCTGCTTTTGGCTCGGTTTATGATCTTAGGGTCCTAGCTTCAAGCCCCACCTTAGGCTCTCTGCTCAGTGGGGAGCCTGCTTCCCCCTCTCTCTCTGCCTGCCTCTCTGCCTACTTGTGATCTATCTCTGTCAAATAAATAAATAAAATCTTAAAAAGAAAAAGGGTGGAGATGCCATTTAAGATTCTGATAATACTGTCTGAAGTGTCTTGAAACTAATACCTACCAGGGTTCCACTCATAGATGAAAGAAAGATCTTCTCCCCATCCAGGTCTAGCCCACTACTCCAACCTGAAACCACAAGCCAGGCTATTAGAGATCTTGATTTATCACAGAAAACAAAGACTGGGAAAAATAAAAAGTAAGTAGCTTCCAAGTTGAATTTGTTGTCATGATATGTGTTCAAAATACATTTGAAAGTGCTTTGTAACTTTGTAACATGGTAACATGATAATAAGAGGGATTATTTCTCCTCTAAAGTGTAAGAATTCTGTTCTATTTGTCACTGGACCTCCAGTGTCCAACCCAGTGTCAGGCATGTAGGTTGTTCTTTTTTTAACTTTTTATCATTGGAAAATTTTATCAATGGAAAATTTTAATTATACGAAGGGAGAAAAAATACTTTAATGCACCTCCATGAACCCAGCTTCAAATTGTAATTAACTTATTCTATAGGCATTTAATTAATGCTTTTGGAAGGGAGTTTAGCAGTTTCTTAGAAATAATTTACCCCATCTTTCTTTTCTTTAGAAGATTATGATCGGGGTGCCTGGGTGGCTGAGTCGATTAAGCATCTGCCTTCAGCTCAGGTCATGTTCCCGGGGTCCTGGGATCGAGCTCTGCCTTGCTCTCTGCTCAGTGGGGAGCCCGCTTCTCCCTCTCCCTCTGCCTGCTTCTGCCTACTTGGGTGCTCTCTCTCTCCCTGTCAAATAAATAAAGGAAATCTTAAAAAAAAGGATTATGATAAATATGAGCAATGATACCAGAAAATCACATTATATATATATATATATATATATATATATATATATGAACAACCCTAAGATCAAGAACTGAGTCAAGATCAAAAGCAGACTCTTAATTGACTGAGCCATCCAGATGCCCCTCCTATATTTCTCATTGGGTTAATCACATTTGAGGGAAAAAAAAGGTGGAATCCTTGGAATTTTGGGTTATTAAATAAAGAACTATAAAATAAACATCTTGAATTTTATAAAGAACAGAACCTCAAACTATTTGCTACTCATGCCTGTGATTAATAGTTCATTCAGTTTCAGAGTTTTTGTGTTTTTTAAAAAGATTTATTTGTTTATTTTAGACAGGGACAGATTGAGAGAGAGAGAGAGAGAGAGAGAATGAGCGCATGGATAGGGGTAGAGGGGGAGTGAGAGAGAAACTTTAGCAGACTCCGCACTGAGCTTGGAGCCCAATGCAGGACTCCATCTCACAACCCTGAGATTGGGACCTGAGTCAAAGAGTTGGACAGTTAACCCACTGCACCCCCCAGGCACCCCAAACTTTTTTTTAAAACTCTGAAGCTGAAAGGCTGCTTGGGTGGCACTGTTGATTGAGCATTGGACTCTTGGTTTTGGCTCAGTTCATGATCTCAGGGTCCAGGGATCAAGCCCCATGCCAGGCTCCATGCTCAGCAGGGTATCTGCTTGGGAATCTCCCTCTTTCCCTCTGGCCCTCCCACCTCTCTCTCTCACTCTCTCTTTAATAAATAAAGTCTTTAAAAAAATAAAAAAAATTCAAAAAATTTGTAGTTTGGCTGGTAGGTGTTGGGAAGTAACTAGAAACCATTTTACTCCCTAAATCTGACTTGAAGGGCCATTGGTCCTCTTCTTTGACTGTGATATAGGTGGAATGGGGCCAAGGTCTCTTTGTTTCTTGGTGTTTCTATTTATCTTTGACCCTTGTACTTTGTGTTGGTTCTTTATTTCTAAGAACACAGATAATAGGCAGGCAAATCTGAAATGTTTGCCTAAACTGCCTTTGGCATTTTTCAACATTGTTTCCTGGGAAGACCAGGATGGTGGAAAGCCCACCGGTGGTCTACATTGAGATGGGCATCTGGCTATAAGGCTGTATTTGGGTGAGTCATTTCCCTTTGGGTTTCTACATTTGGGTAAAATGAGGCTGGCCTTTCTTTCTTTCTTTTTAAAGATTTTATTTATTTATTTGACAGAGATCACAAGTAGGCAGAGAGGCAGGCAGGGGGGGGTGCGGGGGAGCAGGCTCCCTGCTAAGCAGAGAGCCCAATGTGGGACTTGATCCCAGGACCCTGAGATCCCAGGACCCTGAGATCATGACCTGAGCCAAAGGCAGAGGCTTAACCCACTGAGCCACCCAGGCACCCTTCTTTTTTTTTTTTTTTAAGTAGTCTCCCCAGCAAATGTGGGACTTGAACTCTTGTGAGAATGCTGAGATCAAGAGTTGCATACTCTACTGAATGAACCAACCAGGTGCCCCTAAAATGAGGCTTCTTGATAAAGTGACATAGTAGAGAAAGGACAGCCTCAAAAGTAAAAAAGACAGGCTATGAATTGCACCTCTGTATGTTTCTCGTACTTCCCATCTGCAACATGGGTTAAGATAAACTTTATTTTCAAGATCTAGTGCGATGTCTGACACACAGCCAAGTGGTTGAAATGTATTAGCTATGTTTGTGATCAAAATGAGAAAGTTACAAGCAGAAAAATAGGCCATGGAGTTGGATAGATAATTCACTGAATAAGAAATAAAACAGGCAGGGGCACCTGGGTAGCTCAGTGGGTTAAGCCTCTGCCTTCGGCTCAGGTCATGATCCCGGGGTCCTGGGATAGAGCCCCACATCGGCCTCTCTGCTCGGCGGGAAGCCTGCTTCCTCCTCTCTCTCTGCCTGCCTCTCTGCCTATTTGTGATCTCTGTCTGTCAAATAAATAAAAATAAAAATATTAAAAAAAAAGAAATAAAACAGGCAAGGAAACATATATATAACTCTACTTGTAATTAGGGAAATGCAAGTTACATAATGTGCACCATTGTTTTTGCTCACCAAGTTGGCAAAAAATAAAAAGATACATAATATCCATTGTTGGGGAAAGTTTAAGCCAATAGGCATCTCCTAGAAATCTGAAGGAAGTTGGTAGTATCTACCAAATTTAAATGTGTTACTCTTCAAATATTTTATTTATTTATTTGACAGACAGAGATCACAAGAAGGTAGAGAGGCAGGCAGAGAGAGAGGAGGAAGCAGGCTCTCCGCTGAGCAGAGAGCCCGATGTGGGGTTCGATCCCAGGACCCTGAGATCATGACCTGAGCGGAAGGCAGAGGCTCTAACCCACTGAGCCACCCAGGCACCCTAAATGTGTTACTCTTCAAATCAGCAATTTTGTTTCTAGGAATCTGTTATACACAAATATATACATGAATATACATTTATTCCATTGCTTTTTAATTTTCCTTTGTAAAATAATTTTATTGTGTGGCTTATGTAGGTCTTTGTATTCTACTTTTTGGGGGCGTAAAAGAATTTTTTCACTATTGTTTTTAATGAAGAAAACTGGAAACAACTCAATTTTACTAAAATGGATGCATTTCTATGGAGTATTGTGTGTAAAAAGCATACTATAGAATATTATGGTATGATCCCATTTTTGTCAAGAAAAGCAATTGTGTGAGTGTGTGCATTATATAAATGTATGGAAAGAGGTCTGGGAGGATATACTTCATAAAATTTACTCGTGGGGAGGGGAGTAAGATTAGAGGATAAAGAAAGAATTTTACTTTTTATTCTTGATTCTTCTAATTTTTTTGAGTTTTCCCAGTAATTATGTATATTTTTACATTGAAAAAATAATTTCATTTATTTTTATTATTTAAGATTTTATTTATTTATTTGACACAGAGAGATCACAATTAGGCAGAGAGACAGGCAGAAAGAGGGGGAAGCAGGCTCCCTGCTGAGCAGAGAGCCTGATGCAGGGTTCCATCCCAGGACCCTGAAATCATCACTTGAGCCTAAGGCAGAGGCTTAGCCCACTGAGCCACCCAGGTGCCCCAATTTTTATTTTTTATTTTTAAGGATTTTATTTATTTGAGAGAGCACAGGCAAGAGAGCACCAGTGTGTGTGTGTTCAGGGGAGGCAGATAGAGAGGGAGGAATAGACTCCAGCTGAGCAGGGAGCCTAAGGCAGGGTTTGATCCCTGGGATCATGACTTGATCCAAAGGCAGATGCTTAACTGAGCCACCCAGGTGCCCGGAAAAAACAAAAAAAAAAAAAAAAAAAAAAAAAAAGGGTGGCAGTGTGAATTAGAAAACTCTCAGCCACCATGTGAGTTTAGTATTTGTAAAGATCCAACATTACAGCTGAGTAAAGCCATGCACTTATTAGGTTTGGAAGTGTGGAAAAAGCTTGTGTTTAAGTAGCAAAACTTCCTCCCCATGGTTTGAGGCTTGGACTAATGGACCAGTAAAACCAAGTGATCCCTCCTGAAAATAGCAGGACTGCATGGGAATAAAGGAGAGGTGTTTCAGTAGCCTGCTGTCCTTTCTTAGGTGCTCTGTTAAAAACAAAGGAAGGGAAAGGGAAAAGGAAAAGGAAAAGGAAAGGGAAAGGGAGCAGAGAGGAAAGGAAAGAAGAGAAGAGGAGAGACGAGAGGAGAGGAGAGGAGAGGAGAGGAGAGGAGTGGAGTGAGGCGAGGCAAAGCAAAGCAAAGCAAAGGTTCTGGGCTTCTTCAAAAGAGTCAAGGCAATCCTAGAGTTGTATTATCTCAGAACCCAAGAGTCCTAGGCTGGAATAGAACCTTCTTAGTTCAACTGTCTGCTTGCTTCCTCTCAGGTCAGCATGTCAGATTTTATTAGACATACCAGATCTCTAATAATGAAATTTCTCTTCAGGGAGTGTTCTTGGATTATAGGTGCCCACTGATTTCTCTATGGTTTCACATTTAGCTCTTACCACTTTGTACATTATATGGGTAAGAACACAGACAATACCTCTTATTTAAGATAGGGATTGGGGCTGAAAGAAGGGGAATCCTGTTTTCCTGCTTATGGATAATTTGCCCCAACTCTGAAAAGAGCTTATATGGAGTTAAGAAAAGCATCACTCTAGGGGCACCTGGCTGGCTCAGTCAGTAGAGTATACAACTCTTGATCTTGGGGTGGTGAGTTCAAACCCCATGTTGGGTGTAGAGATGGCTCAAAAAATAATGATAAAAATAAAAATAAAAAAATAAAATATACCTGAAATTAAAAAATATATATATTTTAAAAAAGCATCCCTCTCCCATTCCCTCTGCTTGTATTCCCTCTCTTGCTGTGTCTCTCTCTGTCAAATAAATAAATAAAATCTTTAAAAAAAAGATTATTATAGAAACCCTGTAGTCCCTTGGTGGGACTGCCAACACCATGGTATAAGTTGGGCACTCCACGAAGGTCCTAGCCAAGGGGAGGTACATCTCTTGGACTATGGGGCCTTTTCCTTGGGTACAAAGGCTCCACCTGTGGCCAGGCTATAGGCCCTCTGGGCTATCGTTTTCTAATTCATCTGCCCAAAGGACAGTCCCTTTTCTAGTTCCCATAGAGGTCACTTGCAGGCTAGTGCAGCCTTATTCTTGGGGATCCCATTTATATGTTCTAGACCCTCCACTAGAAGTAACAATTATACTGAATTTTAGATTAATTATTCTCTCATTTTTCCTTAACATTGTTAAAAAGAAGCAATGGGCCCATGGAGTCACCTGTGTGTAACCCCACCAAGACTTAATACCTAATGTAACTGCAATTTCAGCCTCTGCCGGGAGAGGAATTTTAAAATGGTCAATGTGGAATTTCCTTGTCAGCACTAGTGAGGTAATCTGTCTGATAAAACCCCGAGACTTTTCCTAAGAGAAGGTAATTTTGCATGAAATAATCCATGCTTTTAACTTCCTTGTCCTATCCTGCTTCTGCCTATAAAAACCTTCCATTTTGAACTGAGAGCTCCCGTCTGTTTGCTAGATGGGATGCTGCCCGATTCATGAACTGTTCAGTAAAGCCAATTAAAAAAAAAAAAAAAGATTTTATTTATTTGACAGAGAGAAAGCGAGAGAAGGGACACAAGCAGGGGGAGCAGGAGAGGAAGAAGCAGGCTCCCCACCAAGCAGGGAGCCCAATGTGGGGCTCAATTCCAGGACCTCGGCATCATGACCCCAGCCAAAGGCAGACTGAGCCACGCAGGTGCCCCTATAAAGGATATTATTATGGATACAAATGAATAGGCAGACGAAGAGGTATTTAGGGCAAGGTGCAGAAGGGTCCTAAGCTTAAGAAACTCTGTCTCTGAGGCATCTGGGATATACCACTGTCAGAGCTCATGGGTGCATTCACCAACCCAGAAGCTCATCAAATCTTGTTCAAGTTTTTATAGAGCTTATAATCTCCAGCTTCTTCTTTCCTTCCCAGGAGGTCAGAGGTGGGGCTGCCAAGTTCTAACCCTCTTATCATTTGGTCTTTCTGGCATTGGCCCCAGCTGAGGCTATCTAGGGCCCCCACTCTAAGTTAATTTATTAGCATAAGCTCAGGTGTGATGGAAAAAGGGACTGGTTAGGAACAAAGAAATAGACTCCTTTTATCCCTATTACTCAGGAAATGACGAGGGTTTTAGGAGGTCTGTGCCATGAACTAGGAAAGAGACCAAATATGTATTTCATGTTAGATCACAGTGTCACATATATACTTTATTTATTCCATATCTGATAACTAGAATACTTGAAGTCATTGCTGGTATTATTCTGAAGCTTATTATTCACCCCCCCTTTTTTTAAAAAAGATTTTTATTTATTTATTTGACCAGACAGAGATCACAAGTAGGCAGAGAGGCAGGCAGAGGGAGAGGGGGAAGCAGGCTCCCCACTGAGCAGAGAGCCCAATGCGGGGCTCAATCCCAGGACCCTGAGATCATGACCTGAACGGAAGGCAGAGGCTTTAACCCACTGAGCCACCCAGGTGCCCCATGCCACCCCCTTTTCCTAAGATTTACTTATTTATTTGAGAGAGAGAGAGAGCGAGCAAGTGAGCACCAAGCAGAGGGGAGGCGCAGAGAGAGAGGGAGAAGCAGACTCTTTGGGTTCATGACCTGAGCCCAAGGCAGACACTTAACCTACTGAACCACCCAGGTGCCCCTCCAGAGAGGATTTTTTTTTTATAAATTGAGGCTCAAGAGAGTTTTTTTTTTTTAAGATTTTATTTATTTATTTGACAGAGATCACAAGTAGGCAGAGAGGCAGGCAGAGAGAGGGGGGGAAGCAGGCTCCCTGCTGAGCAGAGAACTCAATGTAGGGCTCCATCCCAGGACCCTGGTATCACGACATGAGCCTGAGCCAAAGGCAGAGGCTTAATCCACTGAGCCACCCAGGTGCCCTGGATTTTTACTTTTGGTTATGCAGGGTGCATGGGGGCACTAAAGTGATCACCTTTATAATTTTCAGCTCAAGGCTTTCTGGTTCCCACAGGTAGTATGAAATTCTGCTTCCCTCAATATGCTTGTAAAACTTGTTTAGGAAATCTCAGAGGAGAGTTTTCTTTTTCTCTACTCCTTCTTCAACTGCAGTGGAGAAATACAGGTTTCCTTACCCTTTTCTTTGGTCGGTCAGGCTTTTTTTCGTGTTCTCCTATTGAGGATGTAGCCCTTTAGGGATGTGAGTTTCCAGTGTGAAATATGGGCAAGATGTCTGAGGCCCAGAGAAAACAGATGCCTTATCTGTCCTACATGAGGTCACAGCAGCTGCCCAGATAAAGTGATACTTAGGACACTTAAACTGAACTTAGGCCTATTGACATAATTACACTGTGCTCCCCACAAGGCAGGAATCATGTCTAGTGTGTTCACTGCTATGTTTCCAGCACTTGGCACAGTGCCTGGTACATACTAGGTGCTCAATAAATATTTTTAAGTGCACCCATGAGCGAGACGTATCCAAGTATTCCCCACGTGGAGGAAAATAATAGATGTAAAGCAAACAGGAAGAAACCACTAGCAAAATCGTGTTAAAAGACAGCAAATTTGGTTATGTTAAGGGCCATTTATTTTTCTTCAAGTGTTTTTATGGTACTAGGTTTTGGTAAGACACTCATGTAGGATACAGGCAGTGCCATACTCTAAGAGGGTGATGAGGCCCATGCAAAATAACTGTAATACTTCTCCCCTATGTACAGTTTGGTTCCTGTCACTACAAAAGACCGAAATAAGAGTGTAAGCCTTCATACTTCAGTTTCTCTGCTGATGAGCTTGGGGACTGGAAAAACACTAGGTGCTTCTGTAAATCATTATATACCCTTGTCTTTAGTGGAAAAGAGCAGTCATGTGTAAGTATTTGGCAAAAATATGGTTGCATTTCGATTGTTAGCTTGCCAGAGAAGGTGTGGCCCTAACAAAAAGAGTTTGAGGAGTCTGGCTGGTCAAATGGTAGGAAGATCCAAAAGCCTAAGGTTTCTGGGGAAGAGGAAGGGTAAGAATGGCAAGATACTCCTGCCTGGATTTCTGGATTTCTTTTTCCTACCTGGCTAGCAGAGTGCTCATGGTTTTGTGAGGGTCATAGTCTCACTGAATCTCTGAGCACTTTATAAATTTCCCTTACATGGCTATAGGGAGGGGAGAAGAGAAAGGGATATTTTTTTCTTTCTTTCTTTTTTTATTTTTTAGGTAAACTCTACTTCCAATGTGGGGCTTGAACCCACAACCTTGAGATTGAGAGTCACATGCTCTACCAAATAAGCAGGCCAGAAAACACCCCCCGCTTTTAAACAACAAATGTTCTGATTGTGGGAAAAATACCTAGTTGACTATAGGAATTTAATCAAGAAGCCAAAACGCTTAGTCTTTTTTTTTTTTTTTAAATAAAGATCTTGTTTATTTATTTGAGAAAGAGAGAGCACAAGCAGGGAGGAGGGGCTGAGGGAGAAGCAGGCTCCGCATTGAGCAGAGAGCCTGATGCGGGGCTCAATTCCAGGACCCTGAGATCACGACCTGAGCCGAAGGCAGAGGCTTGATCCACTGAACTCCCCAGGCACCCCCCAAACAAGTTAGTGTTATAGCTAATGATCTCATTGGCTTATATTATTGTTGTACACTGAATTCTGAGTGATCAGGCCAAAAATGTAGACTTGGCAAAGCTGAGCGTTACTGTCAATTGTTCTAGCTCCGCAAACTGGATGGTACCAGTAGCTGTGTGAGTGAATATGGAAGCTGAAATAAACATTATGTTAGCTTTGTTCTATTCCAGAGACATGTGACATGAAGATTTTTCAGGGCAGAGATCATGATTATATCCCCTAGCACTGTGCCGGACCCGTAATAGTTGCTCAAGAAATCTGTGTTGAATAAATAAATGGCTCAACGGTTACTTGGGGTTGGTAAGATCAGAACAATATTTGCCATTATTTTGGATGTTGGCGTGGGATTTGTACACCCTGGAACAGTTTCTTCTCTTTACAGCGAGTAGTATTTTTTTTGTTTATGAAGAACATGCATTCTTGCATGCTGGTTCGATGATCCTGGGGAAAGTGGCTCAGGCAGATTCCACTGCCTTCCTCAGAAGCCCCAGCAATACCACTCTCTCATGGTGAGTTCCTTCTTTATGAGAAAATTTTAATTTTGTGGTGTTTTTAGTCCTTTCCTTTTTCCCAATATATGTGCATACTTTGGGAAAAAAATTAGTAGAGTTTGATTGACTTCGATAGCATTTTACGGCTTTGTGGGAATCCATAGAGTTACAACATTGTGTCCTGTGCAGTAGTTTTTCTCGCACAGTAGTTTTTCTTGCACACAAAACTGCATATGTTTCCCATCCTTATCTCTATGTAGGTCTTCTATAAGGGGGCAGTGTAAATATGCTTCCTAATTAGGGAGGAGGTACGCTCCTATGTATTACAATTCACAAGGTTCAGAATATCTTAAAAAGAGCACCAAGAGTTTGGGGTGGTTGTTGGTTTTCACTTAAAAATAAGTTTACAAGTATTTAGCAACTTCTGCCAAGAAAGAATTCCACATGGGGCTCACTGCTAACAATAAAAACCCAGATGGTGGCAAAACATCTCCGGAGACTTCTTTAGGTCTCTGAAAGCGGCACAGGAGAGAAGAGTGAAAAAAAAAAGTAATATCCAGCTTATGAGCCACTTTTATGCATACCAATTCATTTCTGTATGTTTTTTCCTCTTTGACCAACAGGGACTCTAAGTGCATTTAGGTTAAGTACCTTGATCAGAGAGTCACATGGCTACTAAGTGAAAGGGCTAGAACTCGAATACACGTTTTCTTATTATAAGTTCAGTGTTCTTATTCCAAGTCCGACATCCCTAAGTATTGGATGTTTGTTGTGGCTCTTTTACCTTTTAAGTGATAGGACGGGTGGGGATGGGATATGTCTTATGGCTCTTGCTGGATACTATGCCTCCTGTTTCTTATGAACACTGTATTAAAAAAGATAATAGCAAAAAAAATAAAGATAATAGCAGCCTTGAGTGAACAAAAGTTAATCTCTATGGTAGTCTTCTAATAGCCTTGGCCAGATATGAGATCAGTAAGGGTGAGGAGGACACTTAAATAAAGTTTCCTTACTGAAGGCACATGAGAAGGGTCCAACATCCTGCTACATCTAGAAGAGCTGAATTCAATCAAAATATTCCACCAGTGGGGTTGAGGGGGAGGTCTGTTTGCATCCTCCTTGAATAACGAGGGTGTCCGCTACAGAGAGCTGCTCACTAACTTCGGTCTCATCCCAGTGACACGGGTGACCCTGGGCAGGCAGACATGCTAAAGTCCTCCTGGCACCTAGAATGGGTTTTGGGGTTGCAGTAAATAAATATTTCTTCTATAGTGATTGTTGACTCATGACTTTACTTCTGAGGGGGCCGAAAGCCTCTGCTCAGAGAAGCTGGGTAAGGTGTTTTGTTTTCCCAGGCTATAAAAATCACCTTGCAAAGAAATACCTAAAAAATTTCACCCAAAATAATAATTTTTTTGGCAGGCTTCATCTTCAGAGGGAGTCTTAGCAACACTACTTACTTCTCATCCTGGCCAAAGAGCTATTTGAAATGCTGTTTTTGACACTAAGTATATGTGAAAATGTAACTTCTACATCTATAGGCAAAATAGTTGGAGGCAAAAGGAAAAAAAATTTTGAGGTGTTTTTTTACTTACAGTGACTGTAAAATGTAGAAATTGTATTTGTCACAAGATGTTACATTTTCAGCCAGGTAATTCTTGGGGGGAGGGCTGTCTTATGCATCATAGGCCATTTAACAGTGTCCTTGACCTCTACCTGCGAGATGCCGATAGCACTTGTCCTGCTGGGTGCCAATAGCACCAATAGCCTATAGAAGGGTCTCCAGATGGCCACAAAAATTATCCTTGGTTGAGAACTACTGTTTCTAACTGAAGCACCAGGATATCATACACACACACACCCAACAAACACCTCCACCCTCCAAAAAACTCACTAAAGTGAGTTCTGAAATGGACTCGCCCTAGAAATTTAGACAGAATCAGGTAGATAACTCTAAATGCTTACAAGTTACAAACTGTCAAGTGAGAATATTTCTTTAGAGACTGTTGCTGCAATGGCATGAATTCTTACCAGACATCTGCCTTACTTTTACCTCAAGCTGAGGGAGAGGAACCTTTATTAGAACTACTCAGAGTCCTTCAGATGTGCCTGTTGTAGTTTGAGAGGTACAGTAGACCTGTGTCCGATTCCTGCCTGCAAAACATAGAGGACAAGAGAAGGGCTGGCAGCTGTTTTGGCAAAAGAGCAGAGGAATGCTGAAACTGCACTGGGTTGGCCTGTACTCCCCAGTTTCTTTGGGCAAGAAGTGCACAAGAGACTCACGTAGACCAGGTGTGGACCACAGAGCACCACCACTAACCTAGACTGAGAAAGAAGTTTTCTTTCATCCCACGATGCTTCACCACATCTATTGGAAAATAGGGACGCTAATTTACTTTGGACAAAACACTTTACTGCCACCTGCTGGAAAACTGTCAAAATAAAGATGCAAATCTACAACAAGGATGATGTGAATGGCACTCCCTAGGGTGTGGTGTGCTTCACCACAGACCACTAGACAGGGTGGTCCCAGAGTCACTTGCAAATGGGCCAGTGTGAGAGTGATCTTAGATCCTATCTGACAGGGTCCTTAGAGAGAAAAACGAGTTTCAACATACAAGAAGTTGGAAGTAGGACTCCAGATTTCAAGCAGGTGAAAGGAGTAAAAGAACTGCAAAAACACAGTGTTTTTGCTCAGAACAAGGCAACTATGGGTGGGAAACCACCAGAGAATAGGGATGGGGCTGGTTTCAGAAGTAACCATACAAGTATCCATCACATAAAAAGGGGTGCTTTTAAACATTTACCATGCCCAAGTGTTAAGCCATCACATCGAAGTAAAAGTTAAGAACTTTCTCACTTCCCTTTCTTTTCCTCCTCTCCCTCCCTTTGCCACTGGTTGGGAAGCTGTGAGAGTGCAAGAAAGATCAGGCATGGGACGCCTGGGTGGCTCAGTTGGTTAAGCAGCTGCCTTCGGCTCAGGTCATGATCCCAGGTCATTTTTACCTCACGTAAGCTTAATCAGGCTCTGTGAAATTAAGATGGATAAGACAACTTTTTTTTTTTTTATGTAACACCTTGGTAATTCAATCCAGTGAACAGAAGTATAACATTGATGTGTAT
This sequence comes from Taxidea taxus jeffersonii, assembly GCA_003697995.1. NCBI lineage: Eukaryota > Metazoa > Chordata > Mammalia > Carnivora > Mustelidae > Taxidea > Taxidea taxus. The sequence goes on along the minus strand of RCUC01140002.1, from coordinate 6,527 downwards.
TTATTTATTTTTAAAAAATATTTAATTTATTTATTTGACAGACAGAGATCACAAGTAGGCAGAGAGGTAGGCAGAGAGAGAGGGGGGAGGAAGCAGGCTCCCTGCTGAGCAGAGAGCCCGATGCGGGGCTAGATCCCAGGACCCTGGGACCATGACCTGAGCCGAAGGCAGAGGCTTAACCCTCTGAGCCACCCAGGCACCCCTGATGTGCATTTATTAATTGAGAAAGAGTATATAGCTAGTTTAGTACTAGTTGTGTGCCTTGGACAATTGTTTCTTAGTGGGCTTATTTACTTGAGACCTTTTAAGTGATGGGAAGACTACTTCATGGATATGGAATCAGAGCATGGGTCCTTGCATGTTCTTAAAGGATATCCAGAATTTAAGTTTGCTAGTATATAAACTCAGTAAAGGCAGAGATCTTATTTGCTGATGAGTGCAGAGAGGATAGAACACAGTAAGCATTCAGTGCGTATTTGTTGAGTGAGAGAGTGAGTTTGAATTAAGTTTTTACCTGTCCTGATAATAGCTAGGGATCCTGGTCATTGAAATCAGTAGCCTCTCTCCTGGACAGAGGGGGAGCCCACAATACATTCTTACTCAGATTCTGCTGGTTCTAGGCTCTTGATGGACCCCACCCTTCTTTTATGACAGCATCAGCTGTGCATGTGACACTGAAGTTACAGATGATTTATTTTACTCTCTGATGAAATTTGGGAGCTACCCTGGCCTCTGTAACACATTTACAGATCATCTCACAGGGTGACTTTCTTTTCTTTTTTAAAAAAAATCTCGTCCCAAGTTCTATGAGGGTTCTTGTTTGGCATTTTCTGGGTTACTGACTTGCTCCTTAGGAAGGCAGGAGACAACCGAATTGTGGTCATTTATATTTTTACAGACACCCAGAGTTCTTTGTGCAGGTGTGGATTTACCAGCCATCAAGGAGTCCAAAAACAGAACACTGCGTTTTAGTCAATGGAAGATCTCAAAGGCCTTAATACAGTAAAGGAAAGAAGAGGTTGGCTGAATATTCACACCTTTGTGAGCACATGGGGGCTGCAGGGTCGATCTGGGTGGCTATGTAAGCAAGTACCACTCCGTAGGCTAAGAGGGCTCCTTATTCTTTATGCCTCCTTTCAGCTCTGCCTTTGAACCTATGGTTTTAGTATTGGAAACTCCCTATGAACACGTAGCCTATCGACTCATATTCCCGGACGGTTTCCGCACTAGAGGCATATATGTTCTCTCTGGAGTGTAGGTCTTGTCCTTAGATGAAGAGGAAGGGTGGAAGGCGGGCAGGATCCCCTATTTGACCCCCAACGCTGGGAATGGGAACGTGAGTCATCGCTTCTTCCTGCCCGGCGGCTGTCGGTCTCCGTACTCCTCACCTGGATAAGGGCACCTGCGTTTTCCTGGCCTGCAGGAGGACACGGCCCACTCTGCAGAGACCAGGAGACCTCGGTCTTCTAGATTTACTCTTTTTCCCTCCTACGTCCCCTCCCGAGTTTTCTCCTTTCCAACCTCCTCTGGACCCCTAACACCTCCTTTTGGCCCACGCCGGCTTTTCGCACCTTAAGTCAGGGGCCCACTTTTGGGCCGGGAAGAGCAGGGTGGGCTCTAAAGCCCAGCGATTGCACTGCTCGGTCACCGCCAGGGTCTTTGAGGACCGCCCCCGACCTCCCGCCATCTGGGCGCGGATGCCCCGCCTCCGCCTGCGGGCCTGCCCCGCCCCTCCCACGCACGTCACGTCCGGTCCGGCCTCCGCCCGCCCTCCGCCCGCCCTCCGCCCTCGGCTCTCCTCCCGCTCGCGGTTAGGGAGGGTCTGCGCCTTAGCCACTGCTTCTTCAGTCGCCGCTCCTGCCCCCTTTTCTGCGTCTTTGCCGCCGCCACCGCCGGGGGCATCCGGGGGTAGCTTACCGGGCTGGCCCCGCGCCGCAGCCGTCGCTTTAGCGTCCTGCCAGCGGCCGTCACAGGAGGAGGCTCGCCGGCCGCGGAGCCATCTGGGGCCTCTGTTCTCGCTCTATTGCCGTCGCCGCAGGTCCTGGAGAAGCGGCCGCGGCCGGGGAACGGGGCGTCGCGGTTCCAACGGTAGGTGAACGGGCGGGTGCTCTTACTTGCGCATGCGCGGGTCGCCCGGCGCCGCGGCTCTCCCCCTCTGCGCCCCCCAGCGCCTAGTCCCACCCGCGCGGTGCTCAAGGGCGTTGCACATCGGGGTGCCCGGGTTGAGGGGAGTGCCCTGAATATGGGCTAGTACGTAGAGCGGGCCCCCTTTCTGCTCGAGCTTTAGGCGATGAAACCGTGCCCGCGCTGCTGGGGGGTGTGGCAGTCTTCGATTTTTCAGCCGCTGCAATGCGCGTGAACGGGTGTGCCTTTTTACCTCCTAGCTCCCCCAAAGTCCAAGGCACAGCAACCCACGCGTTTGCTAGTCTCCTCTGAACACCAGACTGCGCCACTTCCCTGCCCACTTCCTTGATGCTGGTCGGTAAAGTTGATGCCAAAAAAAAAAAAAAAAAAAAGTGTGGTCTAATCTGGGCTCAACTGCGCCCCTTTTTTAAGATCACGTGAGATGAGTGGTTGCTGACTTCCTTAAATCGCTCCGAGAATATAGCCAAAATTGGTACATTCGGGACTTGTCTAGAATGCACTTTGAATACGCAGGCCAGAGGGGGTACAGCATTAAGTTTCACATGGGGCGACTGCTTTCCGAGATAAGGGTATAGGAAATTGAATCGGCTGGCACGCTTGACAAGTGAGAAATTGGTAAACTTTTGTTTGTAATCAGTTAAAAATCAAACTGAGTTTTAGAAAGGCAGTTGCAGAATTTCATTCGGTTCCGCATTATGCCATCTAAGCATCGAGAAAAGTACAAGTTCGGCCGGCATTTTACCTTCCTTTCAAGGAGGTGATAATCTAAAAATGACGGCGGGAACCGCGGTAATGCATACTATGGACGTTAAATGACTGGGATGCACTTATAAAGGCAGACATTAAATGATAGTTTGAAGTAATGACTTTCTGAGTTAATGTGAGGCTCTGTCTTCAACTTTCCTCTTTGCAAGTACAGTAGCCATTCTTGGCCTGGGTTTCTCACAGGTACTGTGCATTTACTAATTACTTGTTGATGAAATTGGACGGGTACAATTTTTGTGTCCATTGGGAGCTCCTTTATTAATCTGTGCTGCTTTTAAAATTAGGGCAGTATTTTCTCCAATTTAATGGTGTCACCAGTTAGGGATTTTTGACACAAGTCCTTAGAAGGATGTAGAAGGGCCTATCTCAGTGTCATAAAATTCTTCACTGAGTGAAGTAAATGTTACAGTATGTTTTTTATTAGAATGGCATTGTTTTTAGGACAGAAAATGGCTGAAATGAATGTGTTGTGACTTGTGACTTTTCGCTCAGCAGTAAAATGACAGCTGTTTTTATTATCATTTATGATAACCTCTCGTGTGTATATGGCTTCTCCTTCATTATACACTAACTTTAATATTGGGAAATATAATAGGAATTACTGTAGCTATACTTGGAAAAATTGTGGTAAATAATACATAACAAAATTTATGATTTTAACAATTTTTAATTGAACAAGTTAAAGGCATTAAGTACAGTTACAATGTTGTGCAGCCATTACCACTATCTAATTTTTTTTTACCACTATCTAATATTTATGGAACTTTTTTTTTTATCTTCCCAGAGATTCTGTAGACAGTAAGTCCTCATTCCCCTTTACACCTAGCCCCTGATAACCTTTATTCCATCTTCTGTCTCTCTAAATTTGCCTGTTCTTTGTACTTCAAGTAGATGGAGTGTGTTTGTCCTTTTGTGTTTGGCTTATTTCATTTAGCATGTTTTCGTGGTTCATCTGTGTTACAGCCTGTATCAGAATTTACTTCCCTTTTAAGGCTGAATTCCGTTGTATGTGTATGCAACATTTTGTTTATTCATTTGTTTATGGACATTTGGATTGTTTTTCCCTGTTAAAAAAACGAAATTCGGTTGAATAAATTTTAACAGTCTTACTGGCTTTATTCAACTATTCATGAATCAGGCGGCATCCCATCTAGCAGATTGAAAGGAGCTCTGAGAAGCTGTACAAAATGGAAGTCTTTTATAGGCAGAAGGAGGCAGGACAAGGAAGTTATTAGCAAAGAGTGGGTTGTTTCAGGCAGGTCACTGTACTTTGGTGGACAGGCTGAGTCTATCAGGCAGATTACCTCACTAGTGCTGACCAGGAAATTCCAGACTGACTGGTTAAGATTACATTTTTGGGGAGGCAGTTAGGTAGATACTAAGTCTTAGTTTGGTGATGTGGGTTTAGTCTAGTTGACTCCATTTTGGACCCATTGCCTGTCTGTATCTCTCTTTCTTTTTTTCAGTAGGGTCCATGCTCAGTGGGGGGTTTGAACTTATACCCCCAAGGTCAAAAGTTGCATGTTCTACCGACTGAGCCTACCAGGTGCCCCCTCTTGTCTCTTTTTTAACACAGGTTTTGACTGTTGTGAATAATGTCGCTGTGAATGTTTGTGTACAAATATCTGTTTGAGTCCCTCCTTTTTATTCCTTTGGGTATGTATCTAGCAGTGGAATTGCTGCATCATATGGTAATTCTATGTTTAACTTTTTGGGGAACATCCAAACTGTTTTCCCGAGCTGCTGTACCATTTTGCATTCCTGTTAGCAAAGCACAAGGCTTCCATTTTCTCCACATCCTCTCCCAACAGTTATTCTTTTCTTTTCTTTTTTTTTGTCTGGTTGGTTGGTTGGATGATTTTTTGTTAATAGCTATCTTAATGGAGGTGAGCTGGTATTTCATTGTGGTTTTGATTTTCATTTCCTTAAGACATAAAGATGTTGAACATCTTTTTTCATTTGTGTATCTTTGGAGAAAGGTCTGTTCACATACTTTGCTCATTTTGGGGCTGTTTTTGTTTCTTTGTTGTTACTTTAAAAAAATTATTTGAAAATAGCTTTTTAAAGTTATTTTATGAAATAAATCTTTTATCTGAAAAGCTGTTCTAAAAGTGAATGAAATACTGAAATTTAAAAAATAGAACTAGAAAATCTCTGTTTTATACATGGATAAGCAACAAAGGGACTGATGATATCTGAAAAAGATTTCCAGTTATATGGTAGGTCACTGTGTATTTAGAACCCAACTAGATGTATGTCAGTACCAAGAACTTATTTCCATCATTTCAATATTACAAAAGCGCATCCATTAAATAAAGGCCCTGTCTTCACCAGTGAGTAACATAACCACTTCTAAACTTTCCTTTGTTTTATTGAGTGTTTTATTAACATGGCTAGGGGCAGAGGAGGAGATTACTTGGTAGAGAAAAAGGAATTGTAGTGTGCACACATGAACTTGACCTGAGTGAGTCAGTGTTGCCCAAGTGAGGCAGTAGGCTAATATGTGAGTAGGTTCAATTTGAGGCCTTATAGAAGAGTTGACTTTGACTGGAAATAAGGAAGGATATTTGGAATGGAATGGAATAAAGGCAATTTTGCCATGAAATCACGTGGTGTACCGAATACATAGTAGTAGTTAATGGGTTACAAGAATAACTCATTATCAGATTCATTTATTCATTCACCAAATATTTATCTCCTTCTAAATTCCAAAGTTAACAAGCACTTACTTGCTGACAGTTGTATAACTTTGCAAATTTACTAGGCATCATTGAATTGTGCACTTAAAAAGAGTGAATTTTGTGGCATATAAATTATACCTTAATAAAATTATTATTATTTTTTAAACAATCCACCAGCATACTTCATGAAGCTTATACTCTCTTGGGGGAAATAAACATTAAACACAGAAAGAATTATATACTAAAAATGATGAATGCTTTGGAGCCAAAGAATGATATGCCTTGAGAGAATTTAACAGGGAAATACCATTAGATTGAATAGGTTGGAGAAACCCCTCTAAGAATGGTATTTGAGTAAGAGCTGAAGATGAGTAGGATGAAGTGGGAAGTATGTTTTAGGTAGATGAACCAGAATGTGTAAAAGTCTTAGGTTGAAGAAAATGAGGTGGATTAATAGGATAACTTAATGAAATTTACTGGATTTCTGTTAGAGGGAAATACTCCAGTCTTTTCTGCTAGGTTATTGCTTAGCTATAGTGTGTATTTTCTTTTTAAAAAGATTTTATTATAGGGGCGCCTGGGTGGCTCAGTGGGTTAAAAAGATTTTATTATTTATTTGTCAGAGAGAAGGAAGGTGGGAGGGGAGGAGAGCACACAAGCAAGGGAAGTGGTGGGCAGAGGGAAAAGCAGGCTCCTTGCCAAGGGGGGAGCCTGATGGGGATGGATCCCAGGACGCAGGGATCATGACTTGAACCAAAGGCGGAAGCTCAGCCACCTGGATGCCCTCTAGTGTATATTTTCTTCTCCTTTTGTATATGATGCATGATAATTCATATCTCTTTGATTTTAAACAGTTTTCAGAGGAATGTCTTTTAAGTTATTGTCCTTTTTAGAAATAGAAAAACAGAAAATGTTGAGCCATTTACTTTTTTTTTT
>RCUC01140001.1:0-70913 GCA_003697995.1 Taxidea taxus jeffersonii | reverse complement strand
TGCCATAATGCTATACCAAAACCTGACTTAATAGCACAAAGCAATTTCTAAGTGTGTCAAAATGTTTAAACATAATTATTATATAAGATATTGCTATGAGGAGGGGCGCCTGGGTGGCTCAGTGGGTTAAGCCTCTGCCTTCGGCTCGGGTCATGATCTCAGGGTCCTGGGATCGAGCCCCGCATCGGGCTCTCTGCTCGGTGGGGAGCCTGCTTCCTCCTCTCTCTCTGCCTGCCTCTCTGCCTACTTGTGATCTCTCTGTCAAATAAATTTAAAAAAAAAATCTTAAAAAAAAAGATCTTGCTATGAGGAAAGTCTAAAAATGATTCTTTTATGTTTGATCCTTAATTGGTATATATGCACAAGATGTACTTGCCTAAAATAAATTTTAATAAGCAGCAACAATCAAAATTTTGGCGCAGCTGCGTGGTTCAGTTGGTTAAGCGGCCAACTCCTGATTTCGGCTCAGGTCACGATCTTAGGGTCATGGGATCGAGCCCCTCAGGCTCCATGCTGAGCAGGGAGTCTGCTTCAGGATTCTCTCTCCTTCTGCCCCTCCCTGACTGCCCGCAGGTGCACACACATACTTTCTCTTCAAATAAATAAATAAACAAATCTTAAAATGAAGCTACAGTTAAAGCCCACAGTAAAACTAAATCTCTAAAATTTGGAATTTTAAATTTTTAATTTCCAAATAAAGGATTCTGATATTTTTAATATCTTCTGAAAGGACTCAGTACCTCTGAGCATCTTTTACTGGTATGTGTATAGGGGATAGTAAATAAAAAACGCTGAGGGGGGCGCCTGGGTGGCTCAGTGGGTTAAGCTTCTGCCTTCGGCTTAGGTCATGATCTCAGGGTCCTGGGATCGAGTCCCGCATCGGGCTCTCTGCTCAGCAGGGAGCCTGCTTCCTCCTCTCTCTCTGCCTGCCTCTCTGCCTCCTTATGATCTCTGTCAAATAAATAAATAAAATCTTTAAAAAAAAATGCTGAGGGATTTCCCATTTTCACATCAAGACTAAATTACCTTGACATAAGTTACCTATTAATTCCAGTCCACAGAAACACTATAAAAACAAAGTTCTTACAGCATAATACTGGCATCCTGCTCGCCTCCTGAAAGCACAGGGACCATCAGGATCATTTTCTTCTTCAGGTTCTGATACTGGGGATGGTACCTAGAAAAAAGAGGCATGATACATTCCATTTAGGAATTCAAAAGCCAACAACAGATCAATCTTTGTAATAGTCTAAAATCAGAATCTGACCACAAACAGTGAATCACTCCTACAGTTCATATAGTAGGCAATAAATTCTCCCAAATAAAGACTAGCACAGATTTTCTATGGTTAAACATGATTACTTGGGATGGATTAGCTCTTGCAGGAAAGTCAACACGGTATTGTGTAATTGCTTCTGAACATGTAAGTATCTAAGAATTAGTAGTTTTTATATATTCCATTTATATTTTGTAAGTAATGTATGCGGCCAAAGATACTTTATTTTTAACAATCATGCTTCACCCACAGGTAGATGTATTCTTATGCAGTAACTTTCTCTCTCTGTAATAAAGCCAAAAACTAGGAAGCAAAAAATGGCTTATGAATAGAGCTCCCCTCAAAGACACTACAGGTCATATATTTTTTCTCAAAGGGAATTCCTTATTTCCCTACTCATTAAAAAAAAAAAAATCACTTCTTAAAAAAGTTTTTATTTGAATTCCAGTTAGTTAACATACAGTGTAATATTAGTTTCAAGCACAGTTTAGTAAAATCACTTTTTAAACTTGGCAGATCAGAAGCAGAAAATTAAAATAGGAAAGGTGACTTCTCTCTTGCAGACTAGCTGCAGAGAGAAGTGATAAGCCCACAACCTGACAGCAAAAGAAAAAATAAAGATTTCCAAAAAGCTGTCATATAATTAAAAGATATTCTGCCTAGAACCTTGTGATCTTAGATTAAATATCCCTATATAATGTGAGTGGACCCCTGGGGCAACACTGATCCATTAGAACAAACTTTATAAATGTCATAAAAATGGATTACATGATATACAAATATACTCTGATACAGCAGAGAAATAATATGGCTTAGATAAACTTCTACCCATGATGGTTAAAATAAAAAAAAAAATTTGGTACTTAAGTTTCAGCAGTCTCGTAATTTCACTTTGAAGTACATCTCTTTTTCTGACAACGCTGGCTCAACCATATTTACTTGCAAATTTTGAACCTCACAAATCCCTCTCTTCCTATTTTGAGAGGAAAAATGTGTCTCCACATTATTTCCAAACTGTGGTAATTACCACTGAGCAGGGTCATCCAGGGGAGAAAGGCATTTGTTTGAGGTTCCAATATACCTCCACCAACCCTAAGGGGGAGACACAGAAACAGTAAGCTGGGGCTGATTCTTCTTCCCAGGGAAACAAGCCCCAAACCTGAAATTTGAAAGGAAATCTCAAATGTGAATTTTATATTTTGGTTCCTTTGCAAATCATCTACCTCTTCTAAACTACACACAGGGAAGGGTTACAAAGTCTTAAAAATTCTTTGCATAAAGTATACCACCCCTTTGTCCCAACCATCATTCCCCAGGACTGGATTCCAGAATTTGGTCTGAGACATAGGAAGAGAGCATTGATATTAGGAGAATCAGAAGTGTAATGAGGAAAAGATAGGGGTTTTAATTCTGCTCTGCTGCAAATCAGTTGGGTAAGTCTTAAGTTAAAATGTTTGTTCTTTTAAGGCTCCCTATTCCTTTCTTCTTTGTTTACTGGGCAAAGAAGAAAAATATGATTATTTTAATGATCTTTTTAGAAATAAAATCCTGATTTTATAAGAGCTATATCCTAAATAGCTGCTCACTGAATGATGTCCAATTATGTAGGTAAATACTTACTTTTTAGTAACAAGAGGAAATCATTATAAAAATTAATGAGGGTTTTTAAAGATCTAGTAAAAGGACAGAGAGGAATCTAAAAGTTTCAAAATATAATCCAAATTCTGAAATTTTCATGTGGGTCTGAGGGCTGGGTACTATATGAATAAACACAAGAATTCAGAATAGAAACAAAGGTCCCTTAAATGCATGAGGAATGTACGATTAGCATGTGAGTGTGCCCTACCATTAACGTGATGGACTTATTACAGCAAGAAAGGAAAAGTTTCTATAGGTCATAGTATCACCTGTGTCATTCTTAAAGGGCTGGAGGTCTAAAGCAAAACTATGTAAGCTCTTCTGAGTACTACCAACATAAGGCTATTACTGACATATAATAAACCATGTCATATTCTTATTTAAAATTCTTTAATAATCTCCCAGTATATATAATGTAGTAGAAGCCATTTGCCACCCGGCTACTACTCCAAGCATCATTCTGTTCGACCTCTCTTCTCCTTTGCGTTTTATGCTTCAGCAATGTTTTCACTCATATGCTGTTCCCCCTACCTAGAGCCCCTCCCTACTCTAGTAGGAAATAGTGGAAAACCACTATTCGTTAGGACATTACTTCCTCATTCCTTCAAAATGGCTATGTCCTATGGCTCTTCAAAGCACTGAGTCTAACTGGATGATCCTTTGACAAAAGTAACAAATTATTTCCTTAAGTGCTTTTCACGAGTGTACTAAGTTAAACATACCTTTTGCATTTGTTACAACCCAGATAAATACTAAAATATTATCTATAAATTAGTGATAGAAGAGCAAAAAAAAAATAGATAATCTCCTCAAAGGGGACACATTTTACATTTTCATGTAAACTCCAGACTTTAAATAGTTACAACCATAAACTGTTTTATAGACAATCTTGCTTCCAGACATATATGTAATGTTGGTTTCAAAGTTTTTTCTTTTGCAGCAATGAAGCAAAAGTGTTAAAATATAATAATATGTATGCTATATAGCATTCTCTTTAGGTTATCTATACTATATAGAAAAGAAAAGAGAAAAGGGTATTGCTAGACAAGGTGCTAAACTATAAATATATGTTTATCTTTTAAAATTGACCCTTTAATATACAAAAGTATTGTCTTAAAAATAGCACTTGTGAAAGTAAAATTAAGTTTTTAAAATATATAGCAAACACTTTGCTATAAACTGTTGCAATATAAACCAAAGAAATGTCTTCACAATTTACAACTTGAATCAGTTCTTCTTAATCTTTAAAATTAGGGACGCCTGGGTGGCTCAGTTGGTTAAGCAGCTGCCTTCGGCTCAGGTCATGATCCCAGCGTCCTGGGATCCAGTCCCACATCGGGCTCCTTGCTCGGCAGGGAGTCTGCTTCTCCCTCTGCCTCTGCTTGCCACTCTGTCTGCCTGTGCTCGCTCGCTCTCTTTCCCTCTCTCTCTGACAAATAAATAAATAAAATCTTAAAAAAAAAATAATAAATTCTTAAAAAAAATAAAAATTAAAAATTAAAAAAAAATCTTTAAAATTAAATGGTTATTGCCAAACAAAGCAGCAAAATTCACATTAAAAGTTATAAAATAAAATGCTGGTAAAATATAGTTTTTTAAAAAGGGAATTATTATTGAATATTTATAATTATGTATTAACTATCTTAAAATACTGATAATCCATTTTTAATAGTCTGTTATTTTATTTTTTTAAAGATTTATTTATTTGACAGAGAGAGACACAGTGAGAGAGGGAACATAGCAGAGGGAGTCTGAGAGGGGGAAGCAGGCTCCCTGAGCAGCAGGGGGCCTGATGCGGGGCTTGATCCCAGGACTTGGGATCATGACCTGAGATGAAGGCAGACGCTTAATGATTGAGCCACCCAGGCACCCCTCTAATAGTCTACTTTAAATATAGGGGGAAGGAACAGTAATGTTCACTTTTATAAAAGGTAAAATTGAAAACCACCTGAATGCTCCACAGAGAATAAATTCTACCCAACTGATAGAAAATAATGGAAAGTAAATATCATTTCAGTGGTCACATAAATAATGTGGAAAATGTATATATGCTATGTAACATTAGGTGAATAAAATAATAATCAAAACTAAAAGGTCAATCATGTTTTAAAATATAGCAATAAAAAGACTAAAAGGAAATGTCTTTAAAATAGTTTTAAAACAAGCACCTGTGGAAATTCATCTTCATCTGAGCTGTGAAAGTCATATTGCTTAATATCACTCTTATTGATCACAGGCAATGTCTCAGGAGTGGGTTGCTGAGATGTTATCAAAGCCTCTGCTTTAGGCTTCTTTGGGTACTTCTTCTTTTGACGAACCACATCAGAAGCCTCTTCTTTCAAAGACAAATGATGAGGGTGCTGTTTACATGACGATTTTTCCCCCAAAAGGAAGAAATGAAAATCATTTTAGAAATCATGAAAAACTATACTGCTCTTTGAAAAACATACATTTTTACCCAGGAGGTGATTTTATTTACTGGTTTTAGTATGCAAAAATTGTGTGATCATAAATTGAAAAATGTTTTACTTTGTGTAAGTTGTGATTAAAAATCATAATGGTACTTAATTTGTTTTTTATATTGTTACTTATACTTAAACTAAGATGTTAGTGATTTTTAATAATTGCTCTATTATTATGCGAGCATTTAAAAGTAGTTAAATTCAATTTTATTTAAATCCACTGTATTAATAATGAAATTTATGTTTTAAATAACTTGAGTTAGATTATAAATTCATTAATTTATTTCTACACTTATTTCCAATCTACAGCTAGTAATTTTTTTGAGGAAAAATAAGTTTATTAACTAGAAAAAAAGCTTTTACTTTTTTAGAATGCACAATTATTGCCTTCACTGAACAATAGTCAAACTGTTCTCAAGTACCCCAGAATTCTGTGACAGCACTTGAGAGGCCATCTGGCAAGAAACTGAATGATGGGGTAGGTTTCCAGCCCTCCTTGCTCTCTACTCTTCAGCGGAGAAGTTCTGTTTCTATGCATTTTAACATAACAGTATTCCGTTTAATAAGTAGGGATTCACTACTTAAAAAGTTTGAAAATGATTATTCTAAGCACCAAAGTACAAGCAATATGAAAGTGAAAAAATATTTAGGAAATTCTACATTTTCCATTTAGTCCACATTTTTGTTAAAACTATTGCAGGGTCAAAAATGGTATACACAATGAAAATGCTGCTTGAATAGCAAATTATTTAGTGATAGAGCTAAGTCTCATACAATGGATATAGCTATGACATCAAAAAGAAAACTCCTACCTCTTAGAATGTGCCTATATTTTAAGGTAGGATGTGCGACCAAGCAAATAAAGTTATCTCTGTATAATGGGGTAGAGCAACAACGGATGCAACCATATCTCTCTAACACTAGTAAAAAGGGTGAGTGTTTATTCTTACAGATAATCTAAAATAGGAATCAATATATAATAAAAGCTGATTCTGTCAGTAATTTCAGGTTGAGATTTCATATTCTATGCCAATCAATCATATACCTGAAAAAAACATTAGTTTACATAAAATGGATTTAAAAAAATAACTTAGAAAATTATTTATTGCATTGGTAAATTTTTGGCTATAGAGGCAAGTGTGATTTAAAAAGAATCAGGTAGGTGGGCTAGATGCCTGTGATGAATAAGAAAGAACTTTGGTGTTTAAATTGACATCAGCTGAATAAAAGGAGGAGTCTTCCTGCTCCACATTCTTCTTTGACCTTTAAGAACGAACCCATGAAAAAATAAGAATTGTGTACATTTTTTAAAAGATGAATTTTCCACAAACACCCTATGTTGCTTTTTAAATCTTGCTACATAGAAAGCTCTGCTATCTACTCAGTCAATACTTTTTTCTTATTTAAAACTAAACTCCTTAAAGTTTTAATTTTTATTATTTCTCAATTGAATACTTCAATTAATGTACCACATGAATCCTGAATAAATACAATTCCTCAAAGTCTAAGAGACTAAAGTAATCATGGAGTCTAGATCTTTCTATTAGGAAGAAACCAGGATTTGGATGTTATAGGACTTCTTCAAATCACTCCAAGTAGATAGCAGTTGATAAATGCTGGTTCTGGAAGTGATGATGAAAATAAGAGTAACTTTGAATAGTCTCATGAAGAAAGCTTTAATCTTAAGATTTTGATGCCTGCCACTCCAACACAGGATTTGTTAAGGCTGGTGATAAAAAGTAGACTTTCATTTACCCATACATATTCTGTAGGGAAGCAGATGGCATAGTGAAAAGCACATGGTTTTTGTTGTTAGACCTGGACCTAAACCTTGAATCAGCCCCTTATCAGTTTATTCGATCTAGAAGTCATAAAGGGTTAAAATCTGTGTCAAAGGGCTGCTGTAAGAATTAATGAGTTAATCTGTATGTAAAAATTCCTAGCAAGTGCTTGGCAAATAGTAAAAACAATGCATGTTAATTATGTTTTTCTTTAACCAAAGTATACTAAGACAACTGATGAAACCAATAACTTCTGATCAACATTACCATATGGGCTTCTCCCCAGAGGATATTCACCTTAGTTTTACATTCTTGGACTTTGTGATGATTTCCATTATGAAGAGTTGCTGGAGTGGCATATAACTCTTTGTCTGATCTATTGATTTTCACTTCATTAAGGATTTCACCACCATAGTCTCCCAAATGATATCTTAGGAAGGTAACAAAATATAAGAAAATGTTTTATAGTTTAGAAATAAAAACAATGATATTGCAATGAACTGGAATACAACTATTCAAATAGAATCAACAATTAATCAGATTATTCTTAAAAGAGAAAATTTACAGGAATAAAGCAGCTCATATTTGGGATTTAGCAAAAACAAACCAACCCAAAAACCCAAAGAATCTCTGAAGGAACACAAAAGACAAATTTCTCACATATTTAATATTTTCAAACACTGGGAAATGATGTTTAGAATGCTTACCTCAGGAATTGCATAAAATTGTTAGGTTTATTTAACTATATAGGAAAATGACTGTTATATTAGAGACACATTTTTAAAAAAGATTTATTTATCCATTCTAAAGATAGAGTGCACGCAGGAAGGGGGAGCACAGAGGCAAAGGCAGAGAGAATCTCCAGCAGACTCCCTGTTGAACATGGAGTCCTCTGCTGAGGGGGGCTTGATCCCAGGACCCTGAGATTATGACCTGAGCTGAAATTAAGAGCTGGATGCCTGAACCACCCAGGTGCTCCATAGAGAACACATTGTTAAAATGCACTGAAACAAAAAATGCTTACTACCTGGTCAGAAAATAAAATCATTTAAACATTCATTTCCCTCAAATTTTAAAGGAAATAAAAGGAATGGTAAAAATGACCCCCAGGTTCTTTTCTAAATAAAATTCAATGACTCTGAAAAAAAATTAAGTGTCTTAGAGGAGCTATACATATTACACACAAATTTGAAATCCAAACTGATAATCTAGTTTTTTTAAAAAATAGTGACACATGAGTACTTCAAAAAATGTAGAATTTGAGAATATTTCAATTGTTTTAAAGCTAGGCAAAAAACAAAACAAATCATACCACTTGGTTATATTTTACCCAACATCTGGCTAAAGCTGTGATTAGTATATAACAGTAGCAATGTTACCTTTTTTCCACAACTTCTAAGGTTAAGTGCAATAGTTCTCGTTTTGTTTTCTCTCTTCTCTTAATCATTTCCAAAATTGTTATGGCTCTACTAAACTCTCGTCTCAATTTCAACATCTTTTCATAAGAGGCTTCATCATTCTTACGATTCTATTGAAAATAAATTTTAGAAGAATAAACAATGAATCCAATTATCCACATTTCCATTTTCATTCAACAAAATCTTATGAGATCCAAATATGTTCCATAAAAGCAAATGTTAAAAATGCTAAATGTAAAAAATCATCTTAAACAGCAACTACATAAGAGAACCTATATATTTAACTCTGAAAATAGAAGTGTAAGCAAATAGCTCTCAAATATTAAAAAAAAAAAAAAAAGTTGCCCATTGTTGAAAAGATGGAATAACAGAAGGGATCATTCCAATGTAAACAAAATTTTAAGTCTGCCTGAAACAAAACCTAGTGTACCAGAAAATGCAGTCCATTCAAATTGATGCAAGGTATTTTTCCAGTGACAGAGAGAAACAGTTCTGTCAAATCAAGGTTACCTAAAAATAGCCAAAATGGGTCTCTATCCATCCATCCAGCTCTGTAATCGTGGGCTGGAAGGTTCAATATACCACAATGTAAACACTTGCCTTGACAAGCAAAACCACTCAGAAACTCAAGATATAAAACTGAAAGTCAGATATAAAGCATCTCAAGGAATATAATTATTATGTTTCAAAGTAATTAACACCTCTCACTGCAGGCAAAAACCAAGTGAAAACTCTGAATTCTGGAGTATTGTTAAGAAGTTCCCACTTCTTAAGAAGATTTAATTAGAACAACTCAGAGTGAAAGTCCCGCTTAGCAATTAGACAAGGCTCAGTTGTAGTTAGCAGCATCTATCTGCCTATGAAAGTTATGGTTAATATATTTTGTTTAATCAAATAACCATTGATATTTATATTAGGCATGGAACTATTTGTTTAAAAACAGACCTTATTCTATGTATCTTATTCTATATATCCAGATAGACTGCACTTACACAATCTTTCCACCCTTGAGTTAATAACTCAATATGACATTATGACCCAGGAACTGCACTACTAGGTATTTACCCAAGGGATACAAAAATAGTGATCTGAACGGGGAGCACATGTACCTCAATGTTTGTAACAGCACTATCCACAATAGCCAAAATATGGAAAAAGCCCACATGTCCATAGACTGATGAATGAATAAAGGATGTGTGTGTGTGTCTTTTTCTATATATACATATATAAAATGAAATATTACTCAGCCATAAAAAAGAATGAAATCTTGCCACTTGCAAATGGCATGGATGGAACTAGAATGTATTATGCTAAGTGAAATTAGTCAGTGAGATAAAGATAAATACCCTATGACTTCACTCGTATGTCGAACTGAAGAAACAAAATAGATGAACATAGGGGAAGGGAAGGAAAAATAAAGTAAGAGAGAAGGAGTCAAACCATAATAGACTCTTAACTACAGAGAACAAACTGAGGGTTCCTGGAGGGAAGGTGGGTGGGATATGGGTTACTGGGTGATGGGGATTAAGGAGGGCATTTGATGTAATGACCACTGGGTGTTATATATAAGTGATGAGTCACTAAATTCTACCCCTGAAACTAATACTATACTATATGTTAACTAACTAGAATTTAAATAAAACCTTGAAAGAAAAAAACCCCAATATATTAAAGAGATGACTACTTAGGGACACAAACTCTGCAGGAGTAAAAGCTGTTGTCACTTTATCAAGCAAAGATCACACATATTTAGTGTGCTTGCTAAGAGCAAAGCAGATATGGAATATATTCTGGGAGAAAGAATTTATAAATACCTGTTATGACCATTTGAACAGTTTAAGAAATCAAGATTTATGAGCATATCCTAATTGATTTGATGTGAACAATTACTTGTAAATATTTGATTAATCTTTTGTATTGCTCCTCTCTTCTATTGTCAAGATCAAGTATGTTAAGAGTGGTTAGAAAAGAATGCAATATGACACTACAATGAGCCTGAAGCCAGGTTTCATACTAGAGGATTATAAAGGAGAAAATAAAAGTGTTTCTTGTATTTGAAAATTAATCATCTATAAATCATAACTTAAACTAAGTCCTATTAAGGTACTACATACTTATATTTTAAAATGCTATGTTAATAAGTCAGTCTTTTACCTTATCAAAAGTAAATTAATCTTCTCCCCCTTCCAGTACTACGTAAGAAAAGGCAAAGTCTAAAGTACAGTTTTGAGCAAAAATTTTTGGCAAGCAGGGAGCAGTAATACCTTCCAACCAAAATAAAATTAACATGACCAAGAGCAAATATTAAAGTGTCCCCCTGTATAGAGTACTGCACAGGTCCCCTACCCTCAAAAGGCTTAAAGTCTAATAATAATGAGACACACAGATTCAAAGATGAGTAATAATACAAGGCCACATCCCACCTGAACAATATTCAAAAGTGCACCAGAACCTTTTAAGAATACCCTCCTCTTCACTAAGTGTTCCTTGTGGCCTACATGCTTCTGCCTTGTCTTAACCAGTCATTTCCCGCTCTCTTTAGACCCAAATAACTACCCTTTTTAATTTTTCCTTTCTCTAGCCCTGTCTTTTCTTTCTTTTTTCTTTTCTTTTGAAATGATTTCAGATTTACAGTTGCAAAACAGTATCAAGAATTCCTATATATCTTCATCCAGATTGCCTAAATGTTATTATTTTACATGTGCTTTATCTCTATGTATGTATGCATGTATATTATTTAATCTATACTATTATGACAAATCAAAACCACAACGAGGTACCACCTCACACCAGTCAGAATGGCTAAAATTAATAAATCAGGAAATGACAGATGCTGGAGAGGATGCAGACAAAGGGGAATCCTCCTACACTGCTGGGTGGGAATGCAAGTTGGTGCAACCACTCTAGAAAAAGCATGGAGGTTCCTTAAAACGTTGAAAATAGAGCTACCTTATAACCCAGCAATTGCACTACTAGGTATTTACCCTAAAGATACAAACGCAATGATCCGAAGGGGCACGTGCACCTGAATGTTTATAACAGCAATGTCCACAATAGCCAAACTGGAAAGAACCTAGATGTCCATCAACAGATGAATGGATAAAGAAGATGTGGTATATAAACACAAGGGAATACTATGCAGCCATCAAAAGAAATGAAATCTTGCCATTTGCGACGACGTGGATGCAACTAGAGGGTATTATGCTTAGCGAAATAAGTCAATTGGAGAAAGACAACTATCACATGATCTCCCTGATATGAGGAAATGGAGATGCAACGTGAGGGGTTTGGGGAGTAGGAAAATAATAAATGAAACAAGATAGGATCGGGAGGGAGACAAACCATAAGAGACTCTTAATGTCACAAAACAAACTGAGGGGGGCCGGGGGGAAGGGGGTAGGGAGACGGTGGTGGGGTTTTATGGACATGGGGGAGGGTATGTGCTATGGTGAGTGTTGTGACGTGTGTAAACCTGGTGATTCACAGACCTGTACCCCTGGGGCTAATAATACATTATATGTTTATAAAAAAATAAGAAAATTAAACAAAACAAAACAAAATCTATACTATCATGGACTAAACGTTTGTGTCCCCTGAAAATTCATGCTGAAACTCCAAGCCCTAAATGTGATGTTATTTAGAGGAAGGGCCTTTGGGAGGTGATTAGGTCATGAGGCTAGAATCCTCACAAATGGATTTGAATGCTTATAAAAGAGATCCCAGAAAGCTTTCTTCCCCTTCCACCATGTGAAGACAAAGCAAGATGACTTCTGAACCAGGAAGTAGGCCCTCACCACACACTGAATCTGCTGGCACCTGTATCTCAGACCTCCTAGCCTCTAGGCCTGTGACAAATAAATATTTGTTGTTTAAAAAACTCAGTCTCTGGTATTTTTGTTACAATAGCCTAAATGGACTAAGATACATACATATATATATGTATATATATATGTACATATACATATATATACACACACACATACACAAATATGTAAAATTAGCAGTCATATTTAAAAAAATTTTTGAGACTAGTTGAATATATACTGCCCCTTCATCCCTAAGCACTTTAATATGGACTTTACAGAAACAGTGATACTCTCTTATATAACCAATACTAGTTTTGAAATCAGGAAATTAACACTGACTTTATTCATATTTCACTAATTATCCCACTAATGTCCTTTTTGACAACAAATATAATTGTTAAATACATTTTTAGTATGTTTACATAATTGTTGCTATGAAGGACATTAGCGGGACAATTTTTATTATTAAATTCACTTATAACATCAAATTTTTTCTTGGTCTAAGATCTGATTCAGGATTAGAAATGTACTTAGTTGTCATGTCTCTTTAATTTCCTATGATTTGGAACAGTCCTTTGTCTTTCTACAGTGATCACGATCTTGACATTTTTTAAAAAGATTCATTTATGTGGGGGGGGGGGGAAGAGTCTTAAGCAGACTCCACACTAAGTGCAGAGCCTGACACAAGGCTCCATTCCACGACCCTAAGATCACAATCTGAGCTGAAACCTAGTGTTGGCTGCTTAACTGACCATGCCATCCAGGCACCCCCATGATCTTGACATTTTTAAAGCACAGAGGCCACTCATTTTTGTAGGGATGTTCCTCAATTTGGGTTTCTTTGATGTTTTTCCATAATTAAATTCAGGTTATATTTTCTTAATAGGATTAGCACTTAAGTGGTATTGTATCCCTCTCCCGTATCAGGAGTTAAATGACACTTATTTTTCTCCTAACAGTTGATGGTAACTTTGTTCACTTGATTAGGATGGTGTCTGTCAGGTTTCTTCAAATAACTGTTTTTCCTTTTTTAATTAAAAAGTATGCTGTACGACTATGTACTTTGTTTCTCATCAAATTTCCTCCCAATACTTTATTATTATTATTATTATTACTATCATGGTTGCCAAATGGTGATTTTCAAACTTCCTCATTCCACTGACACTCGAAGGTAAAATTTTGTTAAGGAAAAGTGTTCCCTTCTCTTTTATCAATCAATCCATCTACCAATCATCCATCCATCCATCTATTTATATCAGTATGGACTCATGGGTTACTTATGCTCTATGGGTTATTCATTACTCTATTTATACTGACACTTGGAACTGTCCCACATCTGTTTAGTAGAGTTCCCCTTCAAGCTGGCTCTTCAGGCCTTCTGAGATGGGTCCAATATTCCTTAATCTTCAATCAACAGTCTTACTTTCTGGCATAGCACAATGTTCCAAGCTTATCCTTGTACTTTCCTAGGCCTTGACCAGGAAACACCATTTTTCTAAGAAGCCCTGGTTTCCTTTTAATGGAAAATGGTATTTAAAAATCATGATCTACGTGGTAGGCATGCTCACTGCTACTCAGCATCATTGCTTCTAGACCCTCTCAGCAAACAGATCTAAGAAATACACCTGTAATATATAGGTACATATACATGCACAGATCCACATCTATTTCTGACTCTCTCTCTATAAAAACAGTGAGTTCATACTAACATTTTTTCCATGCTTTTAAGATGGCCCTACCCCTGTTTTCAAATCTACTCATTTTCTTTATCCGTCCTCACAACGGTCTCTGTTCTGGATCAACTCTTTTCTCCCTATTCCCAGTTACATATTATAGTTCTGACCTACTGCCAAATCTCCAGGAAGTGGTTCTCAAACTGCTGCACCTTTTCACTTTTAAATTGTTGCACTTTAGAATTAACTACAGATCTTTTTATAACCAAGGATAATTCACAGGAGACTGTCATATGCAGCCAGACTGAGAACAACTTCTCTGAGTTTCCTCTCTTCCTCTCTTGTCTATCTCGTTTATTCTGGGCCACACAGAGGGAGGAGAAAAAGCACAGATGTTAACAGTTGTATCTATGGGGTTAAACATATTAAACACACATGCTGATTCAAGACTTTCCAATCAGTGCTTTCAGACATGCTGGTGCCTTAAGACTGTCTCATTTAAGAATGTCCTTAAGTACTTAAGCACTCACAAATTAAATATTAGTTTAGTGAACTAAAATTAAATTCTAAACTGCCAAGAAAATATTTCAGAAGTCCTTTATTTTAGAACCTTTATATCTAGCTATATTCACGTTTTTAATTTTGTAGAAACAGAAAAGAAAGTAGAGAACCATTGTTAGCTGTATTCATTTTTGTATATCCCATGCTTGCCCACCTCTGTTGATCTGTTGTTGACTGCTTTCCCAACTTTCTCATTTTGAAACACATAAATATTTCTAAGCAGTATTAGTGTGCATGAAGGGGTCTTTGGTCCCACAACTGAAAACAGAGAGGAACAAAAAGACTACCAGAAAAGACAATGGACCACGCTGCAGAGGAAGGTCAAAATAACAGATAAAAGAAAGGGTAGAAATCAGTGTCAGGAAGAAGTGGTAGTAGTTATTGCACAATGGTGAAGCACCTAAACATATGAACCCAGTCTAGCAATTCTCAATATACACTGGTTAGAAAACAATGATTTAACCTATTTAAGAATTAAATAGATTTAAATATTCAGAATATTCTTTACATGTCAATAAATACTGCTAATTTTAAGTACCCACTCACTAAAAGAAGCCCAATGATACTCTTCCTTCAAAACACATTGCTAAAAGTCTATGTTTTGCAATACAGCTGAATCAATTACATTGCTTTTAAAGATTTTATTTATTTATCTGAGAGAGAGGGAAAGCATGAGCAGGAGGAGGGACAGGGGTAGAGGGAGAAGCAGTCTCCCTGCTGAGCAGGAAGATGTAGGGGTTGATCCTAAGACCTGAGGATCATGACCTGAGCTGAGGGCAGATGCTTAACCGACTGAGTCATCCAGGTGCCCCAATTACATTTCTTTTAAAAAGCAGATGGTAGTTCAGATTTTTCAATGGTTCAGTTCCTCTCCTTCCTCATGTTCAATTGTCTGTATTTATAAACTTACCTCATGTTAGTCTTTTCTAAGCAAGATGTTAAATCTTCATAAAGTATCTTAGATTTCCCTAAGAACTAAAATGCCAAACTGAAAACTTAACCTAGGTTAGGGTATGTCATCTACACTTGGGAAATCCAAGAAAGACTTACAGAAAATGGTTGTTAACCAGTAGGAGAATTTCTCCTAAAATATACTATTCCTGGCAGCTGTTATGCTTCACAGCTGTTATATTAACAACTGCAATGACAAGCTTTTAATGTTAGGAGAAACAGGAATCCACAGAAAATGCTTTGCCTCCAAATCACAATTACTCATGGCTTTTACATTTATATGTTTCAATTTTTTGTGGGTTAGAGACTGTATTACTATGTACGGTGTTTACTGTTAATTATGAGAAATGGAAGATAGTGAATACCCCCTTCTGAAGTAATAGGTTCCTCTATACCATATCATTTTACAACATGAGACCTTTTTCTCTCAAAATTCCAGCTCATACTGCTTCTGAAAGGCAGATGGGGACAAGTTCATCAATTTGAAATTTGCCACAATGGACAACTCAGAAAAGAAGAAAAACATTCCACTGTTACTTTTGACTACTGGCAGAACAGGCTTGAAAATGAACTTTCCCTACTTCTCATGACCCCATAGTAGGTAGAGGCAGTAAAGTCCATTTTTATTTGCAAGAATTAGAATGTGGTTTCAAAGGAGCTGTAAGTTCTTAAGCTGCCTGAGAGGATATGTATAGAATGTTTATATAATTTACTGAAGAACTCAAATTTCTGAGGTACATAAAGATATATAATTCCTTTTACTACTTCAATTTCAAGTCTGAAATGGTATAAGCAGACGTATAAAGGGCATGGGTATTAGATATTATACCAACAGAAGCTGACCGATGGAAGCTACTGAAGAGCAGGATTTCTAACATAAAGTTTAACAATGTTACTAGCTCTCTGTATGTTCAAGGTATTCAAAATTATTGAGGTTATTAGCAGAAAAAAAATTGGTCTTAAGTACTATTAAGGCACACTCAATTAAATCTAATTTGCACATTACCTTTCGAGTTTGCATTTTCTCTGTTCTCCTCCGAAAGGCAACATAAGGGTCATTGTTGGTAGAGCCATCTCTTTTCTCTTGTTTTATCTGAGGAATGAGGGATGGCCCCCTGCAGTTTTTACGTTTTCTTACCCAGTAGTCATACACAGCTTTAATAAGGTAATCATCTTCATTTAGCAGCAGTTTTGCTTCCTGAAGTGTTACAAGCTAAATGAAAAATACAAATTGTCATCAACCATAAAGCTTGAAAAGGAGAAATCAAAGTTAAGCTATATATACCTATAGAAAAAAAATGTCATCAGTCATTAACAATTATGATCAGACATCATGATGGCAGAAAACACAATTCAATTTTGAAATTTTATAAAGGATTTATTAGTAAAAAGATTTATCTGAAAAATTATATTTTGCTCTGAGAGATACTAAGTACCACAACTTAAAATATTTAAGAAGCCTAAGTAAACAACAACTGAGAAGATTTATGCTTCAGTTAAGTCTGCTGTTATGTCTGGAACAGATCCTAGGATGGTTCCTCTAGGAACTGTCACAGTGGTATTTCAGGGATCCACTTCTCCTTTATCAATGCAGTCCATATAAAGTTGACGTATTTCAAACTAAGGCTTGGAAAAATTTGCTTGGTCGTATCTATTTCCTTTCTGCTGGTGAAGATAAAATAGATTGATCACCTTTAGCAAAATGGATTATGGGTTAATCATATCCATCTACAGTGAACTCTAGAAAAAGATAATGGGAGCTTTAAGACTCCAGTTTTGTTTTTTTTTTAAGATTTTATTTACTTATTTGACACACGGAGATCACAAGTAGGCAGAGGAGCAGCAGAGAGAGAGGAGGAAGCAGGCTCCCTCCTGAGCAGAGCCTGATGCGGGGTTCAATCCCAGGACCCTGGGATCATGACCTGAGCAGAAGGCAGAGGCTTTAACCCACTAGTCACCCAGGCACCCCAAGACTGGATAATTGTCCACTGTCAGTGAAGGGCATCCCAATCTTTTTACTTTTATCATTTTGGAGATGAAGATTCGTTTTTAAAACAAATTGAGATATCTCCTAAGAAATGTTTTCCTAAAACTTGGAAATGAAGGGGGAAATTTTTTTTCTGAAACTGTAAGATCAATATAGTAATTCATCTGATGGTTGTTGCGAAGTCAACTGAAGATAGCATGACCCACCAAATAAATCTGATTTCTCATACTGTTATAATTTCATGGAATAAACGCCAACGGTCATTTGACTTCCAGTCCTATAATGGTGATTACCAGGGCTAATTAGTTGGTTTCTTATTATAATTTGCTGCCAAGACTGGCCACAGGAAGAGAATATACTGACAATGACAACTCAAGTATTCTAGTCCATGTAATGATTACATTTAGTGCAATAAAATTTTATGTGGCCACAGTTTGGCTTAATCAATGTCTCAGTGAAGTCATATTAAATACATCTGAATGGCTGAGTAACTTGGGTCTTTAAAGTGGTGGGCCAGAGCTTGGAACAAGATACCAAACCAAAAGAATTAATATTTCCAAACATCAACTTTAAACAGGCACCTTTTTTAGCTGAAGTTCTCTGGAATAGTTCAAGGTCTATAAGGTGCCAGTGGTAGAGTAAGAACCAAGCTTTCTGGATCTAATAAAATTTGACCTCATGCTTATAGCATCATAACATCACTGGAAGCTTTTGTGTGCCCTGGGAACCAAGGGAAACAATGCTGTGATATGCTACACATCTTCAACTGTTTGGTCATTCTGCTTCTGATAAAATGTAACCTTCACTAATGATATCAAGAATACACTTTAACTTTAGAGTGGGGAGGAGGATAGATTTCTTCCTATCAAGCCATAGAGCAGTAGTGAGATTCTTACATAATACTATCAGGAGGATAACACTGCTTCCTATTCTCCCTGGAGATGTAAGGGGATTAAAACACTGCCTCAGATTTCCTTCTCCCGTGTTTTTGCTCCTTCTACAAAGGTCCTTCTGCCTGGTTGATAAGTACCCTCTTTATATCTCAGATAATAAGAATTCAATACACTGTTTACAATTAAACATCCTGACATTTCATTCCAATGTTAACCATATTTCTCAGTTGACTGATGTTTTTATGTTGCTATATAGTAAATTTTTATTTTACTGAGTAACTGAGTTTTAATCATTCTCTTAAAATTACCTTTAGCTATTCTAAGGCAATTAGTATCACTTGTATCATTATCATCATGCTGACAGCATCAACTTGAGTGGGTAAGAACTAGTTGTAAATAAAGTAGTCCCAGATTATTAGGACACAATTAAAAATCTACAAAATCAGAATCCTACTACTTTTCTATCTTAGGAAAAAAGTTCTGCCATTCAGTACTTTCTCTACTAGAAAGCAGTGGAAACCAGTATTTACTTGACAAAAAGGTCAGTGATAAAATTTATTATTTCCAAGGTACCTCTGAGTTGTTTGATTTACTTACTTTGGGGGCTTGGAGATGAGATAAAAATTATTCCACTAGCTGGAATTTTCTTCTAGATTGCCACTAGCTTCATGAGGACAAGGATCACTTAGTTTGTTTACAAACAGATTCATGGTTCAGCAGTTTCAAGAAATACATTTATAATATATAAATGAATAAACTATATATAAAAATAATATTTTAAAAATATAGTCAGTTAAGCAATAAACAATTAATAATCAACTATCAGTCTATCATTGTGTTATATAGGTTGTGGGGAAATTAGGGAAAAAATTTCAAGATAAAACTACTTCCAACAGAAACTCAGAATATGACAATCAAGGCGAGACAAATACAATTTAAACAATGAGAGAACAGTGTCAGAACTTTAGAACTAGTATTAGTGCATTAAGATATAGGACAGAACCACAAAATACTCCACCTGGGTGTGCTTGAGTTGGTAGCTTAAGAGACAAGTTTAATTTCTGAGGACAGATATTGAAGAAAAGAGCAACAAGAGGTAGAAGAAGAGGAGATGAAAAAAGAAGAAAAGATTCGAGAAATGTGGAAGTCAACAGCATCCACTACTATCGGGATATTTAGTAGGATACGGGCTGAAATGAATGGATGATAATGAGAAGGCCATTGGTGACCTGGGTGCAATCAGTATACTGAAATGCACCAGAGTAGAAAAAAATGTTAAACAGCATGTCTAATCTTTTTAAAATGTAACTGACAGGGGGAAAAAAAAAAGAAAAGGAGAGACAAAGGGTGGTAATTTATGGAGAAAGGTGGGGTCAAATGAAAGGGTTCTCTTGGAAAAAGGGACACTTGGCATATTTTTGGGCAAAGAGAGAATGAAGAAATGAGAGAAAGAGAATTAAAGAAATATGCAAGGAATATACTGGTGCATGAGGAAGAGTTAAAATTAAAATTTAGGGACTGAAGGAAAAGGGATAAAAAAACACATCATTGTGAATTTTGGGAGTCACTGGAGAAAAAAGGAATATGATACAAGATCATGTGTAGTCAAGAGAGTTAAGGGAAAAAAAAAAAGTAAGTCAGAAAAGTAAACTTGAGAGGTCTGTGGACCACCTAGGTGGAGATGCCAACAGGAAGCACAAAAAGAGAAAAATGTCCTGGAGTTTGAGAAGGAGGTCAAGTGTAAGGATATATGTATTATTACCCTCAAAAAAATCCTCGCTAAGGGGATATTAACCCCAAACACACAGGATAAGACGACCAAGGACAGAATTTCAACAAACTCTGATGTTTGCATAAATTAATGAAAGGACTCAGTAAAAGACAATTACGAGGAACGATCACAGAAAATAATTTTAAAAATCAGAAAAGAATAAAGTACATTCAAAAAACCAAAGGTGATGAGTTCGAAGAAATAAGGAGAGCTCAATTAAAATAAAATAAATGAAATAAATAAAAATAAAATAAAATAAAATAAATGAATGGGGACTATAATAATGACAGCATTTGGCTATGATCAGTCTGATCAGTCTGTTTATGTCTTCTGTATCAATCTGATAAATATTGCTTTAACCACAAACTTGATTTCTTACTTTTGAGATCTGCTACTATGTCAGCTGCAAAAAAGTAAAAATAAACCCAGGAATCACAGTTCAGGCACTTAGAATGAGAATAGTCTTTTTAATCCTTAGTCCTAATAACAGGACCATTATCTTGTCCCTAAAATGAACCTCCACCTTTGTCTACACTGCTGAAAGCAGGTGCTATCATGCTGAGCCTACCCTGCTTTAGGGTTTAAAGCCTGTCACTGAGCAAAGAGAAGTAAAATAGGTATTTTACTGATTATACATAGATCGTTAATTGTATTGTTCACAAATGCTTTTTGTTTATCCTGTCCTCACTTAGATAATAAGCTCCCCAAGGGCAGAACTTCTGTCATCTCTCTTGTTCACCCAAGTACTAAATAATTATTACTTGCAGAAATGAAATAAAGCAAATTACAGAACAGAGAGCTGAAGGCTTCACCACCAATAATTTCTGAGCAATCATGGAAAATAACAGAAATACCAAAATAAAGACTAAACTTAGGACTGCTAGACGAGTTTGCATATTAAGAAGAAAAATTAAATCATACCTAATGCCTATGATCAAAATCTCAGGAAAACTGCACTAATAAGAATATTTTTGATACTCAATCTGATAATTAAAACAAATCTGCAATAAAAAAAGACAATCTCAAAAACCAACTAAGTTGAATTTTACAAAATTCAGTTTTCAATGTACTTCTTTTGATTGCACATCAAATATTACCTTCCATCCAAATGGGGGAAAAAGACTAGTAGAAAGGCTAAATATGCAATAAAGTCCTCTCACAATAGAGAAGTTTTTTAAAATGTTCTGAAGAGCTGGTAATGCTTCAAGGATTTAAAGGACTTAACTTGGGAAGTAAAGGAAAATAACGAATTTGTAATGGGTAAATTAGTGAAAAGTGTTAACAGTCTACTGTAAAACATTTATTTATTTCTATAACTTACTACATTAATAACAATATATTAATACACCACACAGGTACACCAAGAAGTTATTTTAAAAAGTAGTTTATTTTTTAAATCCAATTACAATATCTATACATGTTCATAACAGTAAATTTGGAAAACAGAAAAACAATAAAGAACATAAAAACAACCAATAATTCTATAACCTAAATAGAATCATTACTGGTATTTTGTTGGGCTTTCTTCATCTTTTATTCAATGAACACATATAAATGTAAATGCTTTAAATGAATCTCAGAGTCTGTATCCTTTTTTTGAACTCTAACATTATATAATAAGCAATTTCCACTGATATTCAAAATGGTTTTTAATGGCTGTGTGATATTCTACCCTACAGACAACTTAAGTTATTGTGAACATCCTTATTCAAAAATATTTGACATTTTCACTTAATTTTTTTGAGACTGATTCCTAGAGGGAGGATTACTAAACCAAAAGGTACGAACATTTTATTTTAGGTTCCTGACATATGCTGTCTAATTGCTTTCCAAAAAGACCATACCATTTTCAGTTCTCTATATATTTAGAATGGTCCACTAAAGAAAATCATTTCCTTGTGAAAAATTTCACTTAAAAATTTTAAATAATATGTAAAATTAAAAATACATCTAAAATGATAATGAGTACCTTAATAAATGTGAGCAACTAAGAAGGATTTGATATGAGATATCTGCCTTAGAGATACAACCAAGCAAATTTAGCCTTTGAAAAGATCAAGATGTTGTATAGCATTGCAGCTAGTATTATTTTTATATCCAAACAAGAAAGGTCAGAATAGTACTCTTCATACTCCTATTCAAAGAAATTATGCTTAAGTATTCAGTTCAAGGAATACTGTAAACAGAAATTCTAGGAAAATTCAAAAGGCAGTATAATACAAAACACTCAGGTCTAAAGAAAAAGCAAAATAAAGTTGCTAACTGGATCAATTTTAAGACAAGAGACATTTTTACAAGGTACAGTACCTGATTAGAACTGGCTTTTTCAAGTCTGTCAATCATAATTTCAAATTGCAAAGGCTTAATTTCCATCTTTCTGTTAAGTCTATTTAATAAAGTCTCATCTTCTGAATCCATATCATAATCTGGTTGCTCGTTGTCTAGATTAAAGGCTAGAAAAGAAAAGAAAAATTCTTCAAACTAAGGAGAAATTATGGAGTTTATATATAGTGTTTATATTTGACTACAGAATACTTCTAAATTACAATGCACTGACCAAAGAGTTGCTCATGAGCTGATATCTAAAAACTCGTTCCAGAGTACATGGGAAACTAATGTAGCATATGTACTTTGCACCAACTATTGTGCAAAAAAATAAATAAAAATAAAAAATTTAAATTGGTTTCAGAGACTAAAAGCACAGTGGAAGAAAAAAATCTTAATTCATATATGACTTGAAGTATAATAGAATAGTAAAAAGCAATAACTAAGATTATTTTAAAAATAAAGGATCACAACAACTACTAAATGGGAAAAAAATATTTGCAAATGACATAACTGATAAAGGGTTAGTATTCAAAAGATATAAAGAACTTATACAACTCACCACCAAAAAAACAAATAATGCAACTAAAAAGCAGGCAGAAGACATGAATAGACATTTTTCAAAAGGCATACAGACAGCAAACAGACACATGAAAAGATGCTCAACATCACTCATCACCATGCAAATGCAAGTCAAAACTATAAAGATATCACTTTACACCTGTCAGAATGGCTAAAATCAAAAACTCAAACAGTAAGTGTTGGCGAGGATGTGGAAAAAAAGGAACCATCTTGCATTGTTGGTGGGAATGCAAACTGCTGCAGCCACTGTGGAAAACAGTATGGAGGTTTCTTAAAAAGTTAAAAACAGAACCACACTATACTACTACCCACTACTGGGTATCTATCCAAAAATTTAAAAAAAAAACAGTAATTCATAGGGATATATGCATATCTATGTTTACTGCAGCATTATTTAAAACAGCCAAACTATGGAAGCAGCCCAAGTATCCATCAATAGATGAATGGATAAAAAAATATGGTATACATACAATGGAATATTATTCAGTCATAAAAAGAAATCTTTTCATTTGTAATGACACAGATAGAGCTAGAGAGTATGCTACGTGCAATAAACCAGTCAAAGAAAGATAAATACCATATAACTTTATGCATACATAGAATTTAAGAAAGAAATGAAAAAAGGAAAAAAGAAAAGAGAAAGACAAACTAGAAAACAGACTCTTAACTATAGAGAACAGATTACCAGAGGGACAGTGGGGGAAGGAGGGGAAGAGGTGTAATAAGTGAAAGGGGATTAACTATGCACTTACTCTGATGAGCAGTGAGCAATATACTCAATTGCTGAATCACTATATTATGCACCTGAAACTAATATAATGCTATATATTAACTAAACTGGAATTAAAACAAAAAAATTAAAGGGGGGTGGGGAGAAGGGGTGTTGGGAGAGGGTGGTGGGGTTACATTATATGTTTAAATAAAAATAAAAAAATTTTAAAAAAATTAAAAATAAATACTTTTCACTAATAGAAAAAAATAAAGCATCACAAATTATATGCCCAAACAGTAGCAATTACCAAAAAAAAAAAGATGATATGGATTTGTCAACATGGTAGTTTCGTAACGTAATGAGAAGCTACAGAAGAAAAATTAAGATCTAGAAATAAAGGCACCTGGCTGGTTCAGTCAGAAGAGTATGAGACTCTTGATCTTGGGGTCATAAGTTCTAGCCCCATGCTCGTGTAGAGATTACTTAAACCAAATCTTACAAAAAAAAAAAAAGAAAGAAAGAAAAAAGAATCTAGAAATAAACTCAAGTACAAAGAATGGATGGCATTTCAAAACACTGAGGATAAAGCAGATTATTTAAAAAGGGTCCTACTTACTAGTTATCTTTAAAAAACATAACCTGGAATTCTACCTTATTTCTAATACCAATAAATGATACATCTAAACAAAATTTCATAGTAAAGGATAAAACAAAAAAATGCTAGAAGAAAGTGCAAGGGGAAAATGTATGGGTGGGTACAAGCTTAGAAGCCATAAAACTGATTAAATACATGGAAACACAAGAACAAGATATGTTTCACTTATCAAATAGACTAACATCTAAAACTTGATGATACACTATTGTGGAGTGAATGGGGGACTGTGAAGAGGAAATTAAAGCTGTTTTTTGTTCAATTAAAAACACATACTCTTGGACTTGTCGATTCTATTTCTAGGAATTTATCCTCTACACACATATAGAGAAAAAGATAAAATATACAAGAGTATAAGATGTGACACTGTAAGAAGTAAAAAATATAAAACAAGCAATGTATGTGGGGACAGAAAAACATATGTTGATTTGTACATACATGCAGTAGATGGAAGCCCTAAAAATGAATGACAACAATGTATACATACTAATATGGAAAGAAACCAATCTAAACAGGCAAGAAAAGCTAAGGTATAGAATAGTGTACATGGGCACTTACCCATATTTTAAAAATATAAATAAAGTATGTATGTATACATACATACATACATATTCTTATAAATGCACAGTGTTTTTTTTAAGGATTTATTTATTTGAGAGAGAGAGAGAGCAAGCATGAATGGCAGAGGCAGAGAGGAAGAGAAAATCTCAAGCAGATTCCATGCTGAGTGCAGAGTTTGAAGCAGTGCTTGATCTCACAATCCCGGAGGTGAGGACCCCAGTAGAAAGCAGGTGTCTGATGCTCAACCAACTGGACCACCCATATACCCCCAGAATATATATTTTTTAAAAGATATTATTTATTTATTGAACAGAGAGAGAGGGAAAGCACAAGTAGGGGAGAGGGGCAGAGGGAGAAGGAGAAGCAGGCTCCCCACAGAGCAGGGAGCCTGATGTGCAGCTCGATCCCAGGACCCTGCGATCATGACGTGAGCCGAAGGCAGATGCTTGACCAACTTAGCCACCCAGGCGCCCCAGAATATATTTTTTATATAGTAAACAGATATGTGTTTAAAAGGGTAAGAAGAACACACACACACACACACACACACACACACACACTCTTATAATCACACAGAGTATTTTTGGAAGGATACACAAGCAAGTGGTAATAGCTTTCCACTTCTGGGAGGGAGACTGTGTAGGTAGGGAAGTGAGTGTAACCTGCTATTTGAATATACAAGGCATTTACAAGGTGACTGGTTATAGCTTAGAGAATTTATAAAACAGAGGTGGTCTAAAATTAGCTGATAAAGCACATATTACTTGTTAAAGGTACCTTTCAAAGTCCCTAAGATTACCCTTTACTTGGATATACTAATATTCAAGTATCCAACAGGCATAGCTATGCAGTGGAATGAAAATATAAAGAACCCAGAAGAAGAAATAATTCAAGAAAACTTCCCAGAGCCAAAAAATGACAAGTTTTCAGATTAAAAGGGTTTATTGCTTATGGCAGCATTATCAACAAAAGCCAAACTATGGAAAGAGCCCAAATGCCCACTGACTGATGAATGGCTAAAGAAGATGTATACATAACACATATATGTATATATATATACACACACACACACGCACAATGAAATACTACTCAGCCATCAAAAAGAATGATATCTTGCCATTTGTAATGACGTGGGAAGAGCTAGAGTGTATTATACCAAGCAAAATAAGTCAATCAGAAAAAGAAAAATACCATATGATTTTACTCATGTGGAATTTAAAAAACAAAACTGATGAACATATGGGAGAGTGAAAAAAAGAGAGAGAGGGGGAAACATATCATGAGAGCCTTGTAACTGTAAGAGCAAATTGATGGAGCACCTGGGTGGCTCAGTTGGTTAAGTGACTGCCTTTGATCCCAGAGTCCTGGGATTGAGTCCTGCATGGGCTCTCTGCTCAGTGACTCTGCTTCCCTCTGACTCCCCTCCCCCTGCCAACGCTTTATCTCTCTCTCTCTCATAAACAGAATATTTAAAAAAAAGGGGGGGGACAAATTGAGGGCTGATGGAGGTTAGTGGAGGATGGGATACATGGGTGATGGGTATTAAGGAGGGCACTTGTTATGATAAGCACTGGGTATTATATGTAAATGATGAGCTGAATTCTACTCCTGAAACCAATACTGAACTGTAGGTCAACTAACTAGAATATAAGCTAAAAATTAAAAAAAAAAACCAAAAACAAAAAAAAACAAAAACAAAAAAACAAAACGGGGGCGCCTGGGTGGCTCTGCGGGTTAAGCCTCTGCCTTTGGTTCTAATCATGATCTCAGGGTACTGGGATGGAGCCCCACATCGGACTCTCAGCTCAACGTGGAGCCTGCTTCCCCCCTTTCTCTGCCTGCCTCTCTGCCTGCTTGTGATCTCTCTCTCTGTCAAATAAATAAATAAAAATCTAAAAAGAAAAATGGGTTTACTGATCATGGTTCAAAATGAGTGGTATGCAATTAAATGTGGCACAATGATGGGCTAGTTACTGCCCATTACTTATTAGGAATATGAGTATTATTACTACATAATATTATGCCTATTATATGCTATGTGTTAAGGGGAAATATAGGACCCCCACATTTCCACTCAAATCTTCAGCAAGGAAAAGTACAGGAGGAATACTTTCAGCTTCTCTCCATCCCTTCACTCTCTCCTCAGCCAAGAAAGGAGTGACTTAAAATGAATGGTGAACTTTGGATGCATAATATCTTACGGTTTTTCCTTCTTTTGAAGATGTGCATTCTAATCAGCCCTCTACTACATGGCAAGCATGGAGGCTGATTCAGCCCTTGTTTGGGGAGACCTGCTTTGTCCCAAACCATTGCCCAGCCAGTGGTGGGGTAAGCTTGCCTAATTCAGGGGTTAAGTATGAGAAACTCCACTGGGGTCATATATCTATGTCTTGTCTTCCCACACCATTTTTATTAGTAACGAAACTGAAATTTTATGTGTCTATGTCTGTTTCTCAGTTCCAAAACAGAAAAGAAAAAAAGGATGTTATGTTTTGCGCTCCTAAGCAAAATTTGCAGGCCACAGTTAACATTATAGGCTATACTCAATAATTTATTTTACAAGTGGTTATGCTTTTTTTGACTTCAGAACATTCTACTTTCTATACTTCAGTCTCCATCATACGGTACCCAAGATTATACATACTCTATGCTCAGAATTTATTCTACTCACCCTATTCTCACTGGTTATTTACATAAGTAGTATGCAATAGCACATGTGGCATAAGCACTCTCTAACACAATGAATATAAGCCAAATGAGAGGGTTTTAAATTCCAGGCTTTGTAAAAACAAAGTAAAACAAACATGGATCATCTCCCTACCTTAATTTTGTGAATTCAGAACTCTTCACATAAACCTATCATTGTAATTATAGATGTTAATCAGTGTATCTACCTGTGAACCCTCCTACGCCATGTTTGATACCATGTAACATTCCATTCCACAGACAACCATACCATAGATGAGTAACTGACCCTTGAACACCTAACCATAGGTGATCAGTGACCTATGAAATAGAACAGGGTTTAAAGCATACCTGGGCCAGATTTCCTCTAATTGAGGTGTGAACATGAAGACTGCTTCTGATTAAATAGGGCAGAATGAACACATAAATATGTGTCTTGAAATTCCAAAATAAAAGCAGAATAATTTTTTTTTTCAAATGGCATTTACAGAGGTGATGAGAATGAGCAGGTAACAACTGTCAAATCTGCAGACTTAAAAGTACAAGCTTTGCACACAGGAGAACACTGACACATGAAACAGTCTGGCTGGGGAAGGGCAGGGGTGGGGAAGGGAGGAGGAGGGAACACAACTAGAAGCAGGAAAACTCCCCTTATCTAAAGACTTATGGAGAGCTGAAATCAACCATTACTCTCTGAAAGAGCAGGTCGGACCCTTCTGGAAATAGATTAGTTAAAAATCTTTATATGGGTAATTAGATCTTTTCCTCATCCAGTGTAGCTAAGCAACTACTTTTCCTCCCAAATGGCAGAAGACTAATGGCTTAATCTGCAAAGGCTGATTCAGAGAGTCTGTGGATTCTGGAGCACCAGGCATATTGAGGGAAAGTACAAGGCTCCATACCAAAGAAAAAATATTAAGCAAAAGTCTACATGTTGAATAGTGAATTCTCCTAGCATTCCTATCCACTGCCATCTCACTCTGCCATCCCTACCCCCCAACTCAGCTATAAAAACAAAAACCGTGTCAGTCACCCAAGAAAAAGCCTTAAGAATTCAAAGAAAAACTGATTACTCCCCTAAAAACAGCATCAGATAAATGATCTCACTCAAGTATAAATGGACAGTCAAGCAATGCAGATATCTGAGCAGCGAAAAAAAAAAAAAAAAAAAAAAAAAGGAACTCAGGAAACAAAGACAATGCAAGAGAAAGAAGAAGAAGAAAAAAAGAATCCTCACAGAGATATTACTGCATCCATGAAACAAGAACAGAAACAGGAATACTACATAAAAGAAACACTTAGAGAACAGAAAATTTAAAGCTATAATAGCAAAAAATAAATAACATCAGATTTCTCAACACTGGATGTTAGAAGACCACAGCAGTGTTCAAAATTCCTAAGGTTGACCGTTTCCAACCCAACCTAAAACCCTCTCTACCCAGCCAAACTATCAATCAAGTATAAGGCTACAATAAAAATATCAGACATGCAAGAACCCCCTAAAATGCACCTTTCCACACATCCTGTCTTAGGAAGCCACTGGAAGGTGTACACCATTAGGACGGAGTAAATCTAAAAGTAAAGTATGGAATCCAGGAAAGAGGGAAGTGAACCTGAGAGAAGCAAAGAAATTGCCAAGATGATGGATGATAGATAACCATGTGGCAAACCTAAGAGCAACCAGTCTAGAATAAAACAACAAAATTAATGGTTCCTGGAAAAAATGTCCATGGAAAGAACAAAACTGACATCAACTGTTTGAACATATTAAAAGAGTTATACTTCCATGAGAATGTGCATTGAATTAATGAAAGGCACAAAGAAAAAGAAATAGGAACAAAGATAACTTGTCTCCTTT
This sequence comes from Taxidea taxus jeffersonii, assembly GCA_003697995.1. Classification (NCBI taxonomy): domain Eukaryota; kingdom Metazoa; phylum Chordata; class Mammalia; order Carnivora; family Mustelidae; genus Taxidea; species Taxidea taxus. Next base: position 41,321 of record RCUC01140001.1, on the reverse strand, counting down.
GAAAATAAAAACCTAACCAAGAAAGGAAATGTAATCATTAAAAACTTGTTTCAGCTGTTAATATTTGCAGACTAATACTGTATATACTGAATACTGATTTAACAATGTAATTGCAGCCAAAAACTGGGACAGGGAAAGTGTGATAAGTAGAGAAGTGAGAGAATTTTAAATAGAGAGAGAATATACTAAAAAAACTTTTAAAAGTTAGTTACATAAGCCCACTATTTAGAAATATAAAGGTAGGGGCACCTGGGTGGCTCAGTCGTTAAGCGTCTGCCTTCAGCTCAGGTCATGATCCCAGGGTCCTGGGATTGAGGCCTGCATCGCATGAGCTCCCTGCTCAGCGGGAAGCCTGCTTCTCCCTCTCCCACTCTCCCTGCTTGTGTTTCCTCTCTCGCTGTGTCTTCTATCAAATAAATAAATAAAATCTTAAAAATATATATATAAAGGTAAATACCAAAAGAAACAAGTAACGGATTTGAAGGTAACTATCTCTCAGAATGGAGAAAAGACTGCCCTTGTAAGGGGAAAAATTTTTCAACTAATCCTAATAATATGTGTGTTAATCTGACAAAAATACGTGATTAATAAAACTTAAAAACCCAAGCCCCCCCAAACCACACAAACACAGGAAGTGTTAACGATGGGAGCAAAGAGGTGAAAAGGTACCATTTACAATATGGGCCACAGAAGACCAAAGCTGTGAGGGAAAAGGAATGAGAAGGAAACGAGTAAAAGAACTCCAGTTCTAGTTTACAAGCATTAAGAGTCCTTACCCAAATTCCCCCTTTTTTGCTTCACTTGTATGAATGATCATAACCAACCTTACAGTCAAAAGTGCCTATTTAATACACTTTAACCCTTTGTAAAAAAATGTTTTCGTGAGGGTCAATACATAGTTTATTTCAAGGTTTTAAGTTTTAAGCAGAACTTTATTTTTCCTTTGTGTATAGCCCTAAACATTTCCAGTTAGTTTTCAGTAGTTTAACAAAACCCTAATTCAGCTGTTACTTTTAAGTACTGTGAATTACAATTACACATAACAATGATTACCACTGATAGAATTCCAATTACCTCTAAATGAAGGCTTCAGATATATTTTCTCTAATGTTCACAAAGCCGGGAAAGGTATGGTATTTGTATCTTCATTGCAAAATGAAATTAAGATTTCAGAGGTGTTTTAATTAGTTTGTACCTTGTCGCACAGAATTTGAATGCAAGTGTGTTGGATTCAGAAGTGCATGCTGTTTTTCCCTTTACTACAATCTGCCTAAAAGGAGTACATGTATATGTTCTCCTAGTCTGTGGGTTCTTATGATTCTTTTGTTGTATAGAAATATTAAATTTTAGGGGCGCCTGGGTGGCTCAGTGAGTTGAGCATCTGCCTTTGGCTCAGGTGGTGATCCTGGGGTCCTAGGATTGAGCCCCATGTCTCTGGGCTCTCTGCTCAGTGGGGAGCCTGCTTCTCCCTTGCCCCCTCCCCACATCCAAAGAAACAAAAAATAAAAAAGAAATTTTAAATTTTAGTACACTACAGTTTATCCATTTCCCTTTATGGTTTCTGCGCTTTGTCTTAAGAATCCTGTACCTTTAGGTCATAAAGTTATCCTTTTTTTTTTTTTCCTAAAAATGCTAACATTTTGTTTTCCATATTTATTCCTTATTTTTATTTTTTTATATGGATAACCACTGTCCCAGCACGACTTATCAAATATTTTCATCCTTTATCCACTGATTTGTAATGCCTCTTTGATCATAAATCCAATCTCCATGTATATGTGGATGGGTATGTTTCTTAATCTTTTTACCTTCTATGGGTCTACTTATTAGTCATTGAGTAAAAGATTAATATTTCAAATGATAAAATTTTAAGGAAGCATTAACTACGAGGAGTAAGAACAGAATCAAATTGGGACAGGGGAAGCAGATGTGGGATAGCAGCAACTAGACTTCTTTGAAAATCGCTTTATAGATATGACTTTCAGAACCGATTTTACATAGTATCAAACAAAATAAAATCTTGGAACAAAATCCCTAAGAATAAAATTAAATGGAACAAATAAAGCCAACTGTCGTTTGGGTTCTATTGCAAGTAATACAGTAAAGTTACATTTTTAGTGGGAGATACTCTTAAGACCAAAAGCAAAAATGAAGCAACCAACAAACCAAAAACTTCAAACTATTTTCGATAATTATATTGTTGGTGCATACACTGGCATTACTATTCTGAGACTACTGTGGTGTAAAGTGGGATAAAACATGGTAATTATGCAGACATCCTCAGATGTGAAAGTTGTATGTGTGTAAAATTAAAGTGTGTAAGACTATGCCTGCAGTCTTGAATTAAAAGAAATATTAGTATAAACTCATAATGTATTTTATGTTTCAAATTTAAAATACCTATTTCCTTGTGAGGACCACTAAAATGTTTGAAAAGACAACGGCCAACCTGGACAACCTAGTAGCAATGAACACCCTTAGGGCCTAGATTTCCCACTAAAAAGAACACAGTCTTCCTGGAGATAGGGATTCTTTCAGATCTGAGCCAGGAAATACAAAAGTGAGCCTATGACATCTTAGTTTTCTTGCCTTCTGGTATGGTACAGCCATGTCAAAGGACTTAAAAAGCTAACCTGAATGTTTTTTCTACTGGCCAAAAATGGATGAATATGAGTATCAATAAAGATAATGCAATGAGTTGAATCATAATAAAAATATGTTTAAGTACATGATACATGATGATTCTAAAAACAATAAACATCCTCACAGTCACTTCTGGAAGGTACTAATAAACCAACCTGCATCAGGAAGTATATTCTCTCACTCCTTTCGTCTTTTTTTGAGGATCTAGAGACTCTCCCACCCCAGCTCCCAGCACATGCATAGGGTTGTCCACGCAGTGGAGGCGCATAAGCTGGAGGTTCAGTGAGGGATTAAGGGTGGTGAGTGGTGCCCCAACAGTCCCTGGACTTTGGTGTGAAGTGACTCCTTCCCAGGGTGGGGGAAGGAGATGGCAATACAGAGGGAACAACATGGGCAGAGACCTGAAATGTGATTTTTTCTTCACTGTTTGAGCCTCTTGGTGACAAGCAAAGGCTGGCCACCAGTCTGACTCAGGCCTTTCCTCATACCTGCAAGTGATATGGACAAGTTGTTCTGCTGTGGAAGCCCATGCCAGGCCTGGGAATTGCTTCATCCCAGAATATTTTATGAGCACAGGGCCTATGCCAGAGACTTTTCCCTAAGTGACTCTGACTGTGGAGAGAGATGCTCATTTTGGTGCCTCTGCAAACCAAGCAGAATATAGTCTATTTTTGTTTTTCTTTTTTTTCCCCATATCATATGATTTTATTTATGTGAAAGGTTCAAAAAAGACAGAGAGAAAGATCAGTGTTTGGATAGGGCTGGGGATGAGAAAAGGAAGTAACTGTAAATGGGCATGAGGTTTCCTTTTCCAACAGGAGGCAGGAGTGAAGGGGAACCCAGGATGTGATGAGTCAGGTTAGCAAGAGGGTAAGGAACTTTGGCCTGGGTTCTAAGGGAGAGGATGAAGAGAGGATACAGTCTTCAGTTTGACCAAACACAGTGGAATAGCATCATCAGGAAAGTTCTCACAAGTGAGTGTGCTCTGCCCTTTCTAAACTAAACCTAGATACTCGGTTTCACTGCATTTATATGCTTTGTCATTTTATTTGCGAGCTCAAATCAATTCACAAAAAAGACCTGTGCCCACTTAAAAGGGGAGCATCTATTAGAGATGTGGGCCAGTGAGTTTTTGTATTTATGTTTCTTTCTTTTTCTTTTAACACCTTTGTCAGGATATCATCTATATACCATAAAATTCACATCTTTAAGTGACTATTCAACATATTTATATAAGATTTAGTGTATTATATCACCATCACATATCAGCCTGATTGTAATGTCTCTTCCTTTGTGATGTTGTCACCCATTAATGGTCACTGCCTTGATCCATCAATTCCTTGGGGGCTGCAAAACGGTGATACGCTATCATTCCTTCTTGTTTTGCATTAGCTGGAATACTTCTACAAAGAGAAACATCCCCTCTTCAACTACTTAGAGATCCTGAGACACGGTTCATAGAAGAGGGCGAGATAAATGCTCAATTACCAATTATATTAAGAAAATGCTGTTTTTAAGGAGTGGTAGGAGAAAGATGTGCTGCCTATGTTTAAAAATTCCCAGATGAGGGGTGCCTGGGTGGTTCAGTTGGTTAAGCAACTGCCTTCAGCTGAAGTCATGATCCCAAGGTTCTTCTCCCTCTCCCTCTGCTGCTCCCCCTGCTTATGCTGTCAAATAAGTACATAAAATCTTAAAAAAAAAAAAAAAAAAAAAAGAAAAGAAAAGTAAAACTTGAAGACAAGATCATTTAAAAAAAAATTCCCAGATGACATGACATTGCATTAGTAATATAAAATCATGGGGTGGGGAGAAACGGTGTAGAGGAACAACATTACAATGTTGAGTGATGAGTTCATGGCAGTTCGTTGTACTACTCTTTTCTACCTTTTTAAAAAATATTTTATTTATTCATTTGACAGAGAGGGAGAGAGATCACAAGTAGGCACAGAGGCAGGCAGAGAGAGAGAGATGGGAGGCAGGCAGAGAGAGAGAGACGGGAAGCAGGTTCCCTGCTCAGCAGAGAGCCTGATGCAGGACTTGATCCCAGGACCCTGAGATCATGACCTGAGCTGAGGGCAGAGGTTTAACCCACTGAGCCACCCAGGTGCCCTACTCTTTTCTACTTTTGAGTATGTTGGAAACTTCTTTATAATAAAAGCTTTTTAAAAGATAAGTATCTAAAATATATAAGGAATCTCTAAAAAAATCAGTAAATGACCCAGAGAAAAATGGACCCAAAGACATGAAGAGGTAATACACGTACTAAATGCTTAACATCACTGTAACTGGGGAAAGGTAAATTTAAATCAATAAATACCATTTTGTATCCAACAGATTGGGAGAAATTATAGGGTTTAGCAATAATAAGTGTTGGTAAAAATATGAAAAAAACAAGAATTCATTTATTACTGGTGAAAATATAAAATAGTATAACCAGTTTAGAGGGCAATTCTGCAATATCTAATAAAGTCACACATGCACATTCTTTAAGACCCAGCAATTCCACTTTGTAGGTCTATATCCCACAGATGTACTCACAAATATGGACAAGACATGTGTAAGGCCATTCATTGCTGCATTTCATAAGAGCAAAAGATTAGAAAAAAACTAAATGTCCATCAACAGAACAGATAAACTGATATATTTACACAAAATTATATTTATAAAATGAAAATTTATGGTGACATGAAACATTCATAAGCAACTTTATTCAAAATAGCCAAAAACTGGAAACCCAAATGATGTTGAACAGAAGGGTTAAAACAAACTGTGGAACATCCATACCATGGAATTATAATAAGCAATAAACAGGATCAAACTAATGAGACATGCAATAACTTGGATAAATCTCAAGGAAATTACGCTGAGTGAAAGTTATGTATTATAGATTCCATTTATAAAATGTTCTTGAAATAACAAAATTATAGAGATGGAAAACAGATTAGTGGTAGTAAAGCAAGGCCAAGAAAGGTACCTATTTCATGAGATTCTTGGTTAGGACTAGATGAAATAATTGTACGTATCATAAAGCCCAGTACAAAAGAATAGTGTTCAATATTGGTAGGCTGCTATTATTACTCAATTCTACTCCATTTGTAGATAGATCATGATTATTCCATAATTTAGCAAAATAAAATTAAAGTACAACTTAATGGGTAGGTCTTTTTAGTGCCCTTAATAATCAGGATATACAGAAATCATGGGTTTTAAATACTTTAAAGAAGTCTCAACTATGAATAACTGAAAACTGTAATAGTCTATTACTAAAAAGTACTTTTTTCTATTTCTCTGAAGGGTAAAGCCTCCCGTTTAATAGTTACTACTTCTATTTCTCTGGGTTATTTTCTTATGACTACAATTTGTACCCAATGTGCTTTTGATTTATAAAACTTAAAGTCACAAATGCTTTGACAGAATCTGAAGAAACTTTTCAAATTAACTCATAGTTTAACCATGTAACCAGTCATGATTATACTTGGGACTTTTTTTTTTTTAATTCTGTGAATATACACATGTGAAATTCTAACTTAAAGCAGAAAAGAAATAATAAATTACCCAGGGGTGGGGGCTCATTAAATGACTGACAGTAATGTCACAAATGATTTCCTCTATCAATTTTACCTTTGGGGGAGGGGAGAGGGAAGTGGTTTTAGGTAAGTTACCAGTGGATTTTAATTAGTATTTTAGTTAAGGCAGTCTAAATCAAGGAATGGCAACTATGACCTATGATTTATATCTGGCCAGCAGCTTGTTTTTAGTAAGGCTGTGAATGTGTGAAAAGATTCTCACCTTTTTTGGGGGGGGGTTTGTGGGCAGCAAAGCAAAGTTTATTGAGCGATAGGAAAGTTCACTAGATGGAATACAAAGCTCCCAAAGAGGGAGGGGACCCAAGAGGGTTACTCAATTCTTACATTTTTATAAAGAAATTTTAAAAATTTTTTAAAGAGGAGAAGAAGGAAGAAGTAAAATATGTGGTAGAGACATATGTGACACCCAAACCCCAAAACATTTACTTACTATCTAGCCCTTTACAAAACAAAAAACAAAAAAACTTGCTTACCAAGGTCTAGATCAGTAAAGAAAAACATACTGTTTCTGAAACACTGGAGTATACACATAAAATATACACGTAACGTAACATACACATAAAATACACGTAACATAAAGATAAGCAAAGATTTATTAGGGAAGTAGTTTTCAAAACTTTACTCTTTCGAGTAGTTTCTTCTCTCGTGGGTATCTCTTGGGCTCATCACCCATTAACAAAAAGAACATCAGTAATGTTAACTTACCAGGAGAAACTCTCTGAAATGCTCTTAGGAATGTGAACAGCAAAAAAGCTGTCTTTTAAATCAGGGGCGCCTGGGTGGCTCAGTGGGTTAAGGCCTCTGCCTTCAGCTCAGGTCATGAGCCCAGGGTCCTGGAATAGAGGCCAGCATCTGGCTCTCTGCACAGCAGGGAGCCTGCATCCCCTCTCTCTCAGCCTGCCTCTCTGCCTACTTGTGATCTCTGTCAAATGAATAAATAAATTCTTTAAAAAAAAATGAAATCATCCTTAAGGATGTCTAAGCCCTGAAAAGCTGAGATTTGAATTTGGCCAGAAACTTCTTTCTGGGGCTGTGAAGTCACCTGCTTCTTTTTATGAACTTAGGAAAGTCAGCAAGAGCTATTCACTAATATTCAGAATGGGCCACTATAAATCGATTTATTAAAATTATGAAAAGTATAGGCATTTCTGTTAAAACACATGAATTCCTTTAAAAATCCTTTATGTGTAAAATTATACACTAAAAGTGACAGGCTTCCAAAAAACCTATGTAACTTAATCAGAGACCATACAGACTGTAATACAGACTGTTAACTGTTCCATTTGACAGTATACATGCCATTCAGAGTGGCTGGCTATTATCTCTAAGGGATACTAAAAATGTACAAAATAACAAACTGGAATTGCCAGCTCGTGGGTGTTGAGAAAACACAGACTGTAATGGACTTCTGTATTGGGGATCCAGAAGGAAATGCAACCTGCTACTAGCTAAGAGCTATGCAAGGCTGGGATGTACCTCTCTTGGAAAAATGAAGCCTAGGTAGAGGCACTCATTTTTACTTTTCTTAATACGGAGTTGAAAGGGCCCTGGCATGTGGAATGCCAAGCTAAAGCCTTTGTGCCTCCCTATTAAACATTTTTAAAATTCTTTTTTCACTATCCCAGTCCTCTTTGGCAAGGAAAAATTAAAAAAGAATCCGGACAACTTCCATGTAGTACTGACATCATTCCCGGCATGAGCAATCATTGTTGAGCTAACTGGAATTAGAGAAACATGCACAGCATAAGAGACTGTACAACAAAACTGTATTACTGAGGACAGAAGAAATAATTTTATTTAGATCACCTGTCCTGATTTTTCTTGTAGGATTCTGGTACAATTTCTCTATGCCACAGGTCTTTTTTTTTTTTTTTTAACTTTATTTAAGCTTTATTTAAACATATAATGTAACCCCACCCCCCTCTCCCAACCCCTCTTCCCCCCACCCCCCTCAGTTTGTTTTATGACATTAAGAGTCTCTTTTGGATTTTCTCCCTTCCGATCCCATCTTGTTTCATTTTTACTTTTCCTACCACCTTAACTCCCACCCCTGTTGCATCTCCACTACCTCATATCAGGGAGATCATGTGGTAGTTGTCTTTCTCCAGTTGACTTATTTCGCTAAGCATAATACGCTCTAGTTCCATCCATGTCGTCGCAAATGGTAAGATTTCATTTCTTTTGATGGCTGCATAGTATTCCATCGTATATATATACCACATCTTCTTTATCCATTCATCTGTTGATGGACATCTAGGTTCTTTCCATAACTTGGCTATTGTGGACATTGCTGCTATAAACATTCGGGTACACGTGCCCCTTTGGATCACTACGTTTGTATCTTTAGGATAAATACCCAGTAGTGCAATTGCTGGGTCATAAGGTAGCTCTATTTTCAATTTTTTGAGGAACCTCCATGCTGTTTTCCAGAGTAGTTGCACCAGCTTGCATTCCCACCAACAGTGTAGGAGGGTTCCCCTTTCTCCACATCCTCGCCAGCATCTGTCATTTCCTGACTTGTTCATTTTAGCCATTCTGACTGGTGTGAGGTGGTATCTCATTGTGGTTTTGATTTGTATTTCCCTGATGCCCAGTGATGTGGAGCACTTTTTCATGTGTCTGTTGGCCATCTGGATGTCTTCTTTGCAGAAATGTCTGTTCATGTCCTCTGCCCATTTCTTGATTGGATTATTTGTTCTTTGGGTGTTGAGTTTGCTAAGCTCTTTGTAGATTTTAGATACTAGCCCTTTATCTGATATGTCATTTGCAAATATCTTTTCCCACTCTGTCAGTTGTCTTTTGGTTTTGTTGACTGATTCCTTTGCTGTGCAAAAGCTTTTGATCTTGATGAAGTCCCAATAGTTCATTTTTTCCCTTGCTTCCCTTGCCTTTGGCGTTGTTCCTAGGAAGAAGTTGCTGCGGCTGAGGTCGAAGAGGTTGCTGCCTGTGTTCTCCTCAAGGATTTTGATGGATTCCTTTCTCACGTTGAGGTCCTTCATCCATTTTGAGTCTATTTTCGTGTGTGGTGTAAGGAAATGGTCCAATTTCATTTTTCTGCATGTGCCACAGGTCTTTTTGTAAATAAATTTTATGAATCTTACCAATCAATAAATGAAGAGAGAAATGCACGTGAAAGCCTTCCACAATCACTCATCTACATAATTTAGACATCTGTGTTACTATTCATGTCCAATTTGCACCCAAAGGGGATTTTTTTCTTGAGGTGGGGGTTATAAAACAAACTTTGAATTTATTTTTTAATATGGTAAAATACACATAAACTTATCATCTTAACCATTTTTTAAAAGATTTTATTTATTTGACAGAGAGAGAGAGAGAGAGAGATCACAAGTAGGCAGAGAGGCAGGCAGGGGTAGAGGGAGCAGGATCCCCACTGAGCAGAGAACACAAAGAGGGGCTCGATCCCAGGATCCTGAGATCATGACCCAAGCCAAAGGCAGAGATTTAACCCACTGAGCAAAAAACTGGCACCTCCTTAACCATTTTTTAAGTGCAGTCTAGGGGTATTAAGTATTTTCACAATGCTGTGCAACCATCACCACCATTCATCACCAGAAGGACCCAAAGGGTTTTTTTTCCGTAATTTCCTACTAGCATTCCTTGTTATGCTGCCAAAAATATGGAGATAATTAGTACTGTCTAAAATAATACCTATCTCTTATGTGTATCACAGGTACCATTTGTAGAGTGAATCAAGATGCTTGTAAAACATAAAATTCCTGGTCTAGTACTAATTCTATTTATTAAGTGCTTACTTAATGGATTAGGTAGAGATATAGGTACAGTAGATGAAGATATGTACTCTGTCCTAGGGGCTTTGAAGTCCCTCATTTTAAGTATGATAGTACTGACTTTTACTTGCAAACACTCCTGGATAGAAAAGAACTTTGTGTTCATCACAGTCTTCCTCACAAACACAGTGTGCCTTGTAGTCACTGGGCGAAGAACACTGTTCATTTTGCAACAAAGTATTACCCTGTATCATCTGAATTACTTGATCATATCCAGTTTAAGTTCTTCTATCCTCTGGTTCAGGTGAGCAGTCTCGCTACATGTCACCCTTCTTTCTTTCAGTTACTCGCAGTGATGAGGTAAATTTAGGTACATATTTCTGAATTTTAGTTCTTTGGAAGGGGTTTACACTACTGCTGTATACTGTGGGATTGACAGAAATGATTCAATGTTCCTTCCAAAGAGCAAACCCCTTAAAATAAGTTTGTCAATAATACCTCTTGTTCTTCCTTTTCTATCAGGTCCAATGCAGTATGGCGCCAGCAGAGAGAGACAGAGAGAGAGAGAGAGACATAGAGACAGAGAGAAGCCATTCTACTATCCAAAACAGAGCCGACCAGAGAATACACTATTAATATTCACAAATATACCCCCAGAACATGCACCTCACATACCAAGAGATGCAAAAACAAAAACAAAAAACGCGCACCATGAAGGAGATGGAAATATCTGATGCGTATACTGCTAACAAAGCATGCATTTACAAGCACTCATTTACATAATTTAGACATCTATGTTACCTATTCATGTCCAATTTGCACCCAAAGGGGTTTTGTTTTTGAGGTGGGGGTTATAAAACAAAGTTTGAATTTATTTTTTAATATGGTAAAATACACGTAACATAAATTTATGTTATATTGGCTCAACAAAGCCATCTGGATTAAAGGAACAGGAATGTATCCTACCATATTTGGGTATGTTTGTTAAGAAAATATCACTAATACAAAGGTTTGCCAAGGAAGCTCTACACATATGGCACCTACGTACGTATCCTCACTTTTAAAATATGCAGAGGGACAGGAAAGCAGTTTACAAGCAGTGGGGCTTTGCATTTTTTCTTTCCACCCAGCATAGAGTAATGAGCATCGCACCAAGACCCAAGAGAAACTGCACTGTGCTCATCACCAGCACATAATACCGAGCAATGGCATAATCCTCTCTTGCACTGTCACTGAACCATAACCTAATGTTGCTTATCTTCTGGAGAGTAATCAAAGAAAATAAATTCAAGAGGCTATAAATACTAAAGGTGGTAAGGATGGAGGCAATATTTACTACTATTCTTTCAGAGTCCTTTCCTTACAAGCTGACTTTTCTATGAATTGAATATGCATTTTTGAGAGTCAATAATCTCTTAGGTACTAACAACAGAAAAGAAGAAAATGGATGCCCAGATTAAGTGCTTCATGAGTCTTAATTTTTTAAATCTGTGTGTAACTTGTCAAGTCGTAAACTAGAATAAACAGAGATATGCTGGGAGATCCAGACTCCAATTAGCTTTACCCAAATTATATAGTAGTTACTCTTTTTTAGTAAACAGAGAAGTAAAAGTCTTAAAAATTAACAGTTCCTAGGGGTAGTCTACAGACCAGAACCCAGCTGTTCAATTAATCACATAATTCCTTTTCTTCATTTTGGTGGAAAAACACCAGCTGTGGGGGAAAATTATATAACTAAATACGGCTACTCAAGCAATATTTTAATAAAGTAAATATCTCACCGTCATAAAGTAAAATCTGGATAGTTTTCATCTTTAGAAAGTTTTTTCTTATTCGTGAAATCTATTTTGAATTTTCTCCCTCTTTCAACTCCTCCTTTCTCCTCTTCCCTGTCACCATTCTCTCTTTCTAATACATTACTGCTGGAGCCATATTAAAAAACAATACAAAACAAAAAAGTTGAAGATCAGACATAGTTATTTACATGTTAATATAAAATTTTAAAAGTTTCATAATTTAAAGCTGAAAACACCTTATCTTACAGATCAGAACACTGAGAGGTTAAGAACCTTCGTAAGTTGTGCAGATTTCAGGGTTTTGATTCATAGGGCTCAAAATTTACCCCATTACACCACACAGACACTATTAAGCCCTTCTAATCCTAACAGCAGTAATGAAAAAACTCTTTGAATTTCAAAGGGAGCATAAATATAGGTAAATCAAAAGACTGTTTGTGTTCCACTTTGGACCTACATGTTTAAGTTTATAAATTACATTTAATGAGCAAAGGCAATGCACACACACACACACACACACACAAATACAAAAAACAAGCTACTGTGAACCAAACATATTAATCAGGAATTCAAAGATTTCTTTAAAAAAAAAAAAAAAAACGCTAAAAATTAAAAAGAACTCTAATAGAGTTTTTTACTTAAAGGTATTTCAAGACAAGAACATTTCCAACATTTATCTGAATTATCAATGGTCATTTTTTTTTTTTTTAATGTAAGAAGAAGCAAACTTCATCTGTATAAACTAAGCCCTTAGTGTCATGTATCTTTAAGTTTCCCAACTGTTTAACTTCTGGAATCTATTCACAATAACCAATCCCTTTAATTCAGGCAACAAAATATGACTGAGGAGCAAGTGCACCTTGTTTGTAAAGGCTATTCTTTCAAAGTGTTAACAGCATTTTCTAAGAATGCCATTTACTTACAAACTCACTGGTGTTATCTCTTCTTCCAACTCTGCATTTCCTTTCTTGTACAACTTTCCAAAATTATGTTTATTAATCCAATGAATCCAAAAACCACCAATACTGACTGTACCTCAAGTATACATGTATGAGGGAATAGATACTATTAGAATAGATATCAATATAAAAGATATCTTCTAAATAATAATGGATATAAATGCCATACGGCATACATAAGGTAGATGTGAGGGCAACCCAGACAGAGAGAGGATCAAGAGTACAGACACGGAGCGTGTTTAACTCTAAGAAATATAAATTATCAATAATGAGTCTGGACAGACTTCAACTAGCAGATAAGGATTCAGAACTATAAATCCCTGGAGGTTGCATGCACATATATAAAGTGCGTATTATTATTTTTTTAAACAGAGTCAAATAGTTTTACAAGTCTTACATCAACAGTGCTATTGTATATCTAAATCTCAGTTAAATGGGACCTAGCATACATTAAAGTGGACTCTGACTAGGTAGACCTATGAACTAGGAAGCGATTCAAATAAAACATCTTCCTAGAATCCCATATATACTTCCTATTCTAAGGAAGTCCAGGATCTGTCGAGGGCTCAGAAGTCTCTCCTTTACATAAATATCATCAAAGTGTTTAAACCAGTGTTTCTCAAACTTTTGCATTCACCAGAATCTTCTGGATGGCTTCCTAAAACACAGAATACTAAGCTTGACCACCAGTTTTTGACCCAGTAGATCTAGAGAAGGGCTTGCTAATTTGCATTTTTAACAAGTTCCCAAGTGATGATGAACAACATTTTCAAAACCTCTAATCTAAACCTAAATTTTGCTCTTAAATATCATAGACTTTACTTATGCTTAATGTGAAATATGCTAAATTTTTCCAATTTGTAAATTTTTAGGGTCCTCAGGCTTCAAATAAGTTTGAAAAGGAGCCGAGGACCACTTCATCATCTAAAGCATCTCTGGCTCTGCTTAGAGCTCTCCAAGGTTCTGACAGCCTCCAAGCCTAGCAGTTTTCAATTTGTACCTAGAGATCACAGATGCAGATATAACTAGGACTCTCTCTCTCTTTTTTAAAGATTTGTTTTACATAGAGAGAGAGAAGAGAGCATGTGCATGAGATTGGGGGGAGGGCAGGCAGAGCGAGAAGAAAAGAGCAGACTCCCTGCTAAGCACAGATCCTATGTAGTGGCTCAAACTTAGGACCTGGAGATCATGACCTGAGCTGAAACCAAGAGTCAGAAGCCCAACAGACTGAGCCACCCAGGTGCCACTAGCCAGGACTCTTGCCTTCCATTTGCCAAGATTTCCTATAATTATAAGGCTTGGCCAGACCTTACTTATATTCCCTACCCAACGTACAAAAAAAAAAGTTGGCTAACTAGCCAACTAACTACATCCCTCTTCTACTCTGAAGAATTCACATTTTTTAAAAAAGACTTTATTTATTTATTTGACAGACAGAGATCACAAGTAGGCAGAGAAGCAGGCAGAGAGAGAGAAGGAAGCAGGCTCCCTGCTGAGCAGAGAGCCCAATGTGGGACTCGATCCCAGTACCCTGAGATCATGACCTGAGCCGAAGACAGAGGCTTTAACCCACTGAGCCACCCAGGCGCCCAAGAATTCACATTTTATGTAAATGACAAGTATTACTGGCCAAAATTAGTAGCAATGATGACAACTATGGGAACCTCAAAACCATGAGAATGTGTAAGTGGATTCTTTGAATCCTTCAGGGAGAGATTTGTATCATTAGGGAGGGGCTACAGCCTAACAATATTAGATAGGACCTAAAGGATGTAACGTGATGTGTAAAAAAAAAAAAAAGTCAAGTATATAAAGATAATGATCCTTTTATTCAACCTCTAATTATGCTTTTTCTTAGTCTCTCTTCTCCATCAGACTCTTCCTCCCTTGTTTTCTAACAGTAACTCGGCAAAGGATGGTAACAATTCAGGAGATAAAAATGTTAATGGCTCCTAAATGAGTAAAAAAATGACTTAACCTCATTCATAATAAGAATTCCAATTTTAAAACTATACTAACAGAAATTAAAGTCTGGGTTTTGGTAAATAATGATGTGCCAATATTGGTTTCTTAGGTTTGACACAGTAAAGTGTAATGTAATTATTAGAGAAGACTGAAACCTGACAAGAGGTATAAAGGAATACTGCACTACCTTTCCAACTTTTCTATAAATCTAAAATTTTTTCCAAAATGAAAGTTTTATTTAAAAGGGTCGCCTAGGTGGCTCAGAGGGTTAAAGCCTCTGCCTTCGGCTCAGGTCATGATCTCAGGGTCCTGGGATCGAGCCCCGCGTCGGGCTCTCTGCTCAGCAGGGAACCTGTTTCCCTTCCTCTCTCTCTGCCTGCCTCTCTGCCTACTTGTGATCTCTGTCTCTGTCAAATTAAAAAAAATAATAATAATAAATAAAAAATAAATAAATAAAAGAATAATACAATGAGGTCCATTATCTCTCACCTACCAGACTGGAAAAATTTAAAAATTCAAAAGTAGTTTTTCATCAGGCTGTGAGGAACTAAGCATTATCATACATTGCTAGTGTAAGTGCAAAATGGTGCAACTCCTATAGACAGCAATTTGGCAACTGTAAGAAACATAGAGTTTTACCTTTATGAAATTCTGTATATTCACAGTTATTCACTTAAACCCTATCTGTAATAACAAAGGACTGGAAACAATCCAAGTTCCCTTCTATAGGAAACTGGTTAACAATCTGGCACATCCAAACACAAAGGACTACTATGCACTAAAAAAGTAAAAAGAGCTGTAAAAAAGTAAATGAGAACACATTTTACATGCTAATACGGGATAATTTCCAGACTATACTCCTACCCCCCCCCAAAAAGGGCAAAGTGCCAGAAGGTACATATAGTATATTAACTTCTGTGTAAAAGGGGGTATAAAAATATAAATTCCTATGTGTATGAATTCGCACAATAAAATCCTACAAGAACACATACCCTAATAAAAGTGGTTTCTTATAAGGAGAGGGTGACTGAAGGCTATTTTTCATGTACTTTTTTATTCTGAAATCATCTGAATGCATTACCTACTAGAAATAAAATCATATTAATTTGTAAAAAGAATTTTGTGTCTTAAAAAAATTCTGGGTCAGTGATCCCTATGTACTACCTGAGATTCTTCTCTACTGTCTGTTCAGACCGCATATCTTTCTCATTTACTCTCAATTAACCATTCAATAAATACAGAATGAGGGCAAAAGCCTCACTTAGACATCTGGGTACAGGCAGTATCTGAGTTTAACTAGTCCAAACTAATTCTACAATTACATATTGTATGTGCAAAAATATATGCTATTAGTATCTCATAGTATAAAATAATTAATAAATAAGTCACAGAATGGGATGGCTGGGTGGCTCAGTTGGTTAGGCATCTGATTTGGGCTCAGGTCATGATCTCAGGGTCCTGAGATCAAGCCCTGCATCAGGCTCCCTGCAGG
Source organism: Taxidea taxus jeffersonii (assembly GCA_003697995.1). Lineage (NCBI taxonomy): Eukaryota > Metazoa > Chordata > Mammalia > Carnivora > Mustelidae > Taxidea > Taxidea taxus. The sequence goes on along the minus strand of RCUC01140001.1, from coordinate 25,127 downwards.
GAGTTTGCTTGTCCCTCTCCCTCTGGCCTCCCCTGACCCCTGCTCATGTGCATGTTCTCCTTCTCAAATAAATAAATAAAATCTTTGAAAAGAATATATCTCCACAACTCACTAAATAGTAAGAAGCACGAGAAATTAAACAGCAGTATTTTTATAATAATTTGTTTTAATATTAGCAAAGCACTGAATGCACTAGGAAATAAATTCAGTAGTTATCAGAAAGTTTTGAAACAGGAATTTTAATAGTTCTAAAAAATTCCAAACATATAAAACATAAATTGGAGGGCAACGAATAATTTTCTTTACTAGAAAGACCTTTACTGAAGACTTCACCAAATGTTCTCAAAACCAGCCCTACTAGAGATAGATCTCACTTAAAAACATACAATTCAGATTTCAGAACATATTAGAAAGCTCTAATAATCTAATCAGCATACAGACATAAAGACAGATAGACCAAAGGGAGCAGAGAGCCACAAAACAAACCCTATGCAGATGATCAAAAAGGGTGCCAAGAGAAAGGATAGTCTCTTCAATAAACGGTGCTGGGAAAACTGAAAATTCATATGCAAAAAAAAATTAAGATGAAACATTTTCTTATATTATATAAAAATATTAACTAAAAATGAATTACAGACCTAAACATAAGACCTGTAACTATACAACTCCTAGAAAAAAACAAACAGGAAAGCCTTCAGGATGCTAGATTTAGCTATGATTTCTTGCAGATGATACCAAAAGCAGGGGCAACAAAAGCAAGAATAGACAAATGGGACTGCATCAAACTTAAAAACTTCAGTACAGCAAAAGAAAAAATCTACAGTGAAAATGCAAACAATGGAATGGGAGAAAATACTTGTAAGCCATATATCTGATAAGAAGTTAAAACCCAGAATACATCAAGAACTCCTAAATTCAAGAACAAAAACCCAATTAAAAAAACTGCAAAGGACCTGAAGAGACCTTTTTCTGAAGAAGATATATAAATAGCCAACATGCATATGAAAAGATGTTCAACATCACTAGTCACCAGGAAATTACAAATCAAAACCACAATGAGATACCACCTCACCATCATTAGGATGGCCACTAAACTGCCCACCCCCATCACACTTATTGGTGTGAATGTGGAGAAATTGGAACCTTATCCGTTGTTGGTAAGGTAACAAAATAGTGCAGCTGCTGTGTAATATGGTGGGGGGGATGTCTTCAAAAATTAAAAATACAACTACTAAGTGATCCAGCGATCACTCTTCCAGGTATATATCCAAAAAAAGGCAAAACAGCATCTCAAAGTGATATGTGAAGACCCATGTCCACTGCAATATTATTTACAACAGCCAAGAGGCAGAAGCAACCTAAATGTCCATCAACAGATGAATGGATAAGCAAAGGGTGATATATACATACAATGGAATGTTACTCAGTTTTAAAAAAGAATGAAATCTTGTCATATGATGCAACACTGATGAACCTGAAGGACATTATGTCAAGTGAAATAAGCCAGTCACAAAAAGACAATTACACACAAGTCCACTTACATGAGGTAACTAACGTAGTCAAAGTCACAGAAACAAAAACCGTGTTGCCAGGGGTGGAGGGGAGGGTGTTAACAGGGAGTTGTTCAATGGGTATACTTTCAGTAAGGCAAAATGAAAAACTTCTAAAGATATGTTGTACAACAATGTGCATATCAATACTGCCATACAGACTTACAAATTAAGAGAAAATATTTATATTTTTTTATCACAATAAAAGAACAACAACAACATCCCCTTTTAACTTGAATTGAGCCATGAGGAAACAGGTAAACCCAAACTGAGAAACATTCTACAAAATAACCGGCCTGTACTCAAAATGTCAGTGGTATGAGCACAAAAAGCCTTAGGAATAGCTTGAAGAGACATGACAACTGAATGCAGTGCACCATCTGAAGTAAATTAAGTTTTATGTAAAAAACCACTAGGTTTTGAAAAAATTAATAAACTACTACTCTTTGTAAAGCCTAAAATCCTGTTTCTCCTTGAAGTGCAAATTATATTTTACTAATGAAATTACTAATTTCCCAATATTTAAACACACAAATTAATATTTTACTAATAACAAAACCACAAATAATCTGGGTCTAAAACTCCCCGCTAATTAAAGTATAAACAGGGGCGCATGGGTGGCTCAGCTGGATAAGAGGTTAAGCATCTGCCTTGGGTTCAGGTCACAATATGGGCTTTCTGGGATGCGCCATGGGGAGTCTGCTTTCCCTCTCCCTCTGTCTCCTCCCCCTTGCTCATGCTCTGTTTGTCCTGCTCTCTCAAATAAAGAAAATCTTAAAAAAAAATAAAGTGTAGACAAAAACCTTCAGTACTGGCCTGCTTCCTTAAGGGTTCCTGCTGACTACTGAAGAACACAAAACAAATTCCTTGTGACATTAAACTGCTTTGAAAATTACTGAAGCTGGATGATGACTTGGAAAAATGCTTATTAGTAGTAAGTAAAAAAGCAAAGCCACAAACACATACATAGATACAGACACAACATAATAAAACACAAATTTGGAAAAAAGGGAAGAAGACTCTGTCTCCGTTGCTTATATCTGCAACATGGGATTCCTCTTCTTCTTCTTTTTTTAAAGTAATCTCCATATCCACCATGGGGCTCAAAGTCACTTACCCCGAGATCAAGAGTCACACGCTCTACTGACTGAGCCAGCCAGGTGTCCTGGGATTATTACTCTTTTCTGCAATTAACATTTTATTTTTTATTATAGAAAGTAAACCTCAACTTACCAAACCCTCACTCTATTTCCTTAGTTTCTATCAGAGAAACAAAGGAGATTCTTCTTTAAAAAAAAAAAAAAAAAAAAAAAAGATTTATTTCAAGGGGGGGGTGGGTGCCGGGGTGGGTGCCTGGGTGGCTCAGTCGGTTAAGCATCTGCCTTTGGCTGGAGTCATGAACTTGGGGTCCTAAGATCAAGCCCTGTGTGAGGTTCCCTGCTTAGTGAGAAGTCTACTTCTCCTTCTCCCTCTGCCCCTCTCTCTGCTCATGCTCTCTCTCTCTCACTCACACTCTCAAATAATAAAATCTTAAAGGAAAAAAAATTTTTTTTCAGAGAGAGAGGATGCAAGCATGAGCAAGGGGGTGGGGCAGAAGGCAAAGGAGAGAATCCCAAGCAGACTACCTGCTGAGTGGTGAGGCCAGATGTGAGGCTTAATCCCATGACCTGAACCTAAACCAAGAATGGACGCTTAACCTACTAGCCACCCAGGTGCCCCACAAAAGAGATTCTTAAGCCAGGGATGAGAAGCAAGTATTTTTGAACAAGGTCCAATTTAGGGTGAAAAGGGAGGCTTTATTTAACCTCCATGAAGGCAGGGGAATGGGGTTCTTATACTCCTACAACCCTAATTATTTTATTAACTACTGAAGAATGTGGGAAAAAAATTATTTTAACCACTAAGATATTATCTTGGATTATTTAAAAAGTAACGTCACCATGGAGGCTGTTTTTATTCTTTCATCTTTTACATTACTTCTATTTTCCATTTTAGCCTCTTCTGAAGAACCATGAGAAGTATGAGTAACTCCGATTTTTTTTCTTAAACAGATAGAAAAAAAAAGCCTGCATGACCCAGGTCCTATGAAGTTTAATTCATTCCACCTAAAGCAAACTTCATTGTTTGCCCACCACAGCATTTAGTTGGAGGTTAAAATCAGTAACTGCTACATAGCCCTTTCCCAACTTGGACCTCTCTCCATGAAAATTGCAGAACTGTCTTCTGAGCTCCTCACTACCTAAAGCAAAACTGTAAAATGTGCTTTCATTAATTGTTTATAATACTCTCATGGTTCCCTTTTCTTCAAGCTTTTCTGTCTTCCTGGCATCTCCTTCATCCCCATTCTCAGTTCTTCCATTCATCAATCAACCCTGCCAGGCCAAACCAGAGAAGTGTCATAACAGGTGTTTGCATCTGCCTTTCACATCCAGGATTTCCTTTTCTATCAGCAGACAACCTAGCTTCTATTCTGCAATTTAACCACCACACACACCCACAAAACAAATGAAAAAAGGAATTCTTTACTCCCACTGTTGATTCTATCATCAACCATATTTGAATTGAAATATATTTGTTTAATATGTATCAGTATTTGCATCTTAGAATGATGAACCATGGCTGAAAAACAGTGTACCAGAGTTAACCAGGCATACTCCAGAGCCAGAGGGCTTGGTTCAAATTCTGACTCTTCTACTTGCTAGTTGCACTACTTTGGGCTCTTTATGTAGTATTTCTTTAAAAAGGGGATAAAAACACTAGCTACCTTATAAGGTTCCTTTAAGGCATAACTGACTAATATATGTAAAACACTAACAGGACCTGGGCATGGCAATCAGTAAATGCTATTTTACTATGCCCTTTACCTGTAACTGTGGAAAGAAAAGTTTAGTCTTCTATTAAAATTGTCAGGAAAAAAGCATATTAAGAAAATATTCTTATAGTTAGGCAGCCCATTAAGTTGTATTATGAGGGTAAGATAGGAAGGAACTTTAGTCTTTTTTTCTTTAAGATTTTACTTATTTGACAGAGAGAGACACAGTGAGAGAGGGAACACAGCAGAGCAAGTGGCAGAGGGAGAAGCAAGCTCCCTGCAGAGCAGGGAGCCCAATGCAGGGCTAGATCCCAGTACCCTGGGATCGTGACCTGAGCCAAAGGCAGATGCTTAACGACTGATTCATCCAGGCGCCCTGGAAATTTAGTCTTTTATGGTAGATAGGGAGACACAAAAAAGCTAAAGGTGCCAACACTCAGGGCAGTGTGGTGTCACTGAAGAATCTTCCATGGAGATGCTAGTTGCTAGGTGAATATTCTGAAAGCCTATTTCTGGTAACTTCTATTAACAAAATCAGGTGTGCTGGGTTATATCACAGTATCTTTTTTTTTTTTTTTTAGATTTTTTATTTATTAGTTAGAGAGAGAGAAAGCGAGCACAGGCAGACAGACTGGAAGCAGAGGGAGAAGCAGGCTCCCTCCCAAGCAAGGAGCCCAATGTGGGACTCGATCCCAGAACGCTGGGATCATGACCCGAGCCGAAGGCAGCCGCTTAACTAACTGAGCCACCCAGGTGTCCCTCACAGTATCTTCTTTGTGTGGCCCTGCAGGAGAGTTCTAAACACTTCAGTGCTGGGAAACATGCACTGAAATATGCACCTTAAAACCAATCTTCACTTTTTTGCTTTTGTCTATTAATTACATCATGCCTAAAGTATGCACTATTATGCATCAGACTTACCTCTTACTGTAGTGTTTGTTTTCTCTTGAATTTCTTTAGCCATGGTCTTTAATTTGTGATGCTATATTTTACTCAGTCACCCCAATTTTTAAATTTTTTAATAGTGGGCATAAATAAATGCATAAAGACCCCAAAGGGACTCTCTTTGTACTATGATTTCTTTTTCACCTCTGTAGCCAGACCATGAAATGATTATTTTGCTTTTTCCCAAAACACCTGGCATTACTTTAATACTTTCTGAGTTTTGGGTTTCCTCCTTTCTGTATTAGTAGCCACCCAGGTACTGCTCTACCATTTCAGCCTTCACACCCACACTCACAGCTTTACCTGAGAATAGGAGGCTCAGGACAATCCTGACAACAGAGATCATTAGAGCCAGTTGATATGAATGTGGGTTGCCCTTAGGGTCTATCTAGTGTGGCTCACTATCCCTATGACCATGCCTCCAAGTCACCCCAAAGGAGATTCTAGTTTCACCTGGAATGTGCTCTCCAAAAATCTGATACACTCTGCTTCTGTACTCATAGCACTTTTTCTAATAATTTAAATGTGTGATTCATTTCATGAGATCTGTGCTCAATTTAACTGCTTAATACACACCTAGTAACATTTTTACAAAAAGTGATGTTCCTAGAATGCACCCTTTTCACCAAGGAGTTTTACTGTATAAACAAAGCAATACTCTTCATTTGGGATCTTTTCCCACTCTTACCAATCAAAACATGTTTGTCCCACCAGGATAAAGTGTCAATTATCACCATTTTTGTTAATGAGAATAGCAAAGGTTATTGCAAGGATAATGAGACTGAAGTTAGATGTTAGGCCAGCATCTATCTCACTCCTGCTGAAAACCTAGTGGGATATACAGGTCCACTTTATACTGAATAAGTGGAATTTTTCTTTTCCCAATGTTGACTTGACAAAGGTTAGTTTTATCCAACTGAGATAAAACTATGTGTACTATGTGTGTGAGATGTGTACTAAGTGCATAGTAGTATAATGCAAAGACTGGCGCTTTCCCAGGGCTTTATTATCTTTGCTGCAGATACAAATAGCAGAAGTCAATCTCCCTTCAGTAAGTTCCTCTCCCTGCCTGGCAGATAACAAGAAGGTGCCACTTCCCACCTATCCGTCCTCCTGAACTCTCATTTTTTTCAGCCAAGAAGCAGGTGAGATGGCATACTGATCTGTATTTGTAGGTGTAATGCAGTGAGAAGAGGAAGAAACTCTTCCTTTCAAACTAGATAAGGAGTCCTATTTCCAAGAACCATTTACCTGAATTCAAAACTAGACACAAATTAGCTTCAGAACACTAGGAAACAATACTGAAACAGTATCTCAAGTCCCTCATGTTCTAAAATTCTGACTTAATGTTAACTGTAAAATTTTACCATATTAAATAAAAGGGATGATGAAGGTAAAAATAAAGAACTTATTACAATGCAAACAAAGTCATCTCCTCAAGGAGAAAAGTTTGGATTCTGAATTTGATGAAGTTCTTAAGTTCCAAAAGGAATGAAGGAATTTAACATCTGGCGTAAAGCACCCAAAGTAAATTTGTTGTAAGTTTAAGTAAAATGGAGATAGTGTCTTATGCATGTGTCATCCAACTGACCAGTATGCAGAATTAGCCAAATGAGAACAGTTTGAGTATCCTAGGTCATCAGACTATATGGCTTTTTTCTTCATTTTTTTTTTAAAGATTTTATTTATTTATTTGACAGACAGAGATCACAAGTAGGTAGAGAGGCAGGCAGAAAGAGAGTGAGGAGTAAGCAGGCTCCCTGCTGAGCAGAGAGCCCGACGTGGGGCTCGATCCCAGGACCCCAGGATCATGATCCGAGCCGAAGGCAGAGGATTTAACCCACTGAGCCACCCAGGCACCCCAGACTATATGGCTTTAAGCTGCTTCCAACCTAGAAAGAATACCCCAGTGTATTCTGATTAAAGAAGTTCCTTAGACTACCAATACGGGTGGACTATGGAGAACTAGTACTGAAAGAGACAGGAAGGAACAATGTTCTCCCATCCATACCAAGACCGGAATCATTCTACTCCCAATTCCTTCTTGGTATACATGTGTTCTGTCCTAAAATGTCTTAAAATGACACTGTTGTAAAAAACAGATCTCACTTTTTATTTCCAACTTGGATCTACGCAGGTCCTCGATTTCACTGTATATACCAGTAATTTCATTGTTGTATTTGGTCCTGTGTGCAATTTTGAGCCCTACAAGATCAATGTCTCTAAAATGCCATGGTATGTATAATCTTTAATCATCCATTCAGTCACTCATTTATTTACTCAGCAAACATTAAACTGCATACCTAACCACATGCAAGGTACTACTGAGCAGTGAAATTAAAAGGAAAAAAGTATCCCTGTTCTCAATGACTGTTATAGCCTAGTCAAACAACACAGGGCAAACAAGCACAAGTGAAGATGGTTAATCCCACAATGAGGGTGTGTTGCACATGACATAGAAGAGCCTGAGGTAAACAGTTTACTTAGAGAAGGCTGCTAAATAGAATCCTGGAGAGGAGACACAGAGAACAAGTTATATTGTAACAAGTGGAGGACAGAAGTAAAGGGGTATGCAAAGGTATGGAGGTACAAGAATATATGGCATAAGTCAGAGTGTTGTAAGGAACACACTATTTTGTAGTTGAAAGTGCAAAGGGTTAGAGGAATTGGAAAAAACATTGTACTGAGGCTGCATTCTGGGACTATATGGTGAATGAAGTGAAATTCTTCTGCTGAGAAGCTTACCATCTAGAGAAAGAAACAGACCTTTACTTTCAATAGTTCATTTCAGTAAGGCTGGTGTTCTAGTGGAAGAACGCACAGGGAACTGTGGCTGGAGAGGCACAAAGAAAGGCCTTAAAATACTAACACTAAAATTTTATCTGATAGGCAACAGATTCTCTAAATGGATAAGAATCACACAGTGGCAGTGTGGACCAACAAAGAAGCTTCTGCCAAAGCCCAGGCAAACAATGTGATGGACCTAAGTAGGCCACCCTACTGTGGCAATTATACAATATCTTCTTCTAGCCAGGCAAATGGGGCACTTTCAAATCTAACATGTAAAGAACAAAATGAAAAAGCCAGAGCAGTATTTTCTGGAATTTCTTACACTTAAGGACTCAGAAAGAAATTACGTCAAAAAAATGTTTAAAAGCCCTTCCTTGAGGGGTGCCTGGCTGGCTCAGGTAAAAGAGCATGTGACTCTTGATAACAGGTTTGTGAGTTCAAGCCCCACAGTGGGTACAGAGATTACGAAAAATAAATAAGTGAACTTTAGGGGGAAAAGGCCTTCCTTGAAAAAAAAACAAAACTCAATGATAACACGAATTTAAATTTTAGTTCAGACAAGTTTAAGGCCAGTAACAGGCATAGAGGTAAACAAACTGTGGAATATCAATTTGATAGAATTTTAACAGGCACTGAAAAATGATAATCACAAACTATACTAAAATCTAAGAAATTTAAAATATACAAAGAAAAAACAAAAACTTGTATGTGCAGGAGGATATTGTATATAGTATGTAGAATACATATGTTGACAAACTAAAAGAAAAAAATGAAAGTTAAAATAATGTTCTATTATTTTTTTCCATCTTCTACAGTAACAGAATGAAATGAAATTTAAAAGCCAACCCAAGATTAATATTTATTGTATCTAATGGGCCTAACCCAGGTGAGCTACACCCAATTTCTTTGTTCTTGGTTTTCTAGGATGGTTTTTACATATGGCCTTAATGTCCAGCTATACTGTTACTAAATACAAAATAACAACAAACACATACTTTGGCTTGAAAAATCCTTAAAACTCCTATTATAAACAGCTATCTCCCTTCCAATACAAAGGAAAAGGCAAATTCAAATAAACTAAAGGGGTCAAAGTCAAAGAATACAGAGGAAACAAATCACATAAATAATTTCTGCATATATCTTTTGAATGCTTCAGAGTCAAGTCTCTGGAAAATGGTTCTGATGCCTAAGAGCCTTTTTAAAAGGCATTCTTAAAAAAAATTTAGTCAACAAACATTCTATTTATTGTGTATCTATAAACCATGCACTTTACTCTAAATATACAAAGAGAAAATAAAACACCGTCCCTGCCCCCAGGAGCTCATGGTTTAAAAGGAGAGAATGGTTACAAATAATTGCAATTAAGTAGGGTGAGTCCTCTAACAGAGGTATGTACAAAGATACTGAAATGAGTAAAAAAACATAGGTCAAATGAGAAAGTCAGGGTACACTTCTTAGGGGAGTTAGGTACTAAATGAGTTACAGGAGGGGAAAGATGACTTGAATAGCCTGTGCGAGGAAGTGTGAAACATGAAACAATCAGGGAAATGTGGGTAATTTTATGTTAGTTTCTATGGTAAAGAGAGTGAAGGGAAGAACAACAGGAAATGAGGTTAATAGAGTAGACAGGGGGAAAAAAAATCACAAAGGGTCTTGTATTCAAAGTAGAGAATCTGGCTATTACTTAATTCTGTCAACTATAAACTGCCATAAATTAAAAGGTGAACCATGAATTTATGTACTGTAAGAAAAAAAAAAAAAAGCTTTCTGCTAGAGTCTCTTAAGAAGTTTAATAGAATACTCCCACACAAAGATAGACTAACAAATGATAACAACTTCAGCTTAAGGTAAAGAAATAAACCAGCTAGGCAGAATGGAACAGCATGGAACTTCATTTCTCAACTTGCCCTTAGGTGAAAGGAGGTGGAAAACTCTCTTCCTGAGAACTGAACTCTAGGCAGGTCTGTAGCCTGAACTAAAGCTACAAGTGTGGTCTAAAAACAAACAAAATAAACAGCAAAGACTTTAACATGGTCTCCTGTTGAAGTGTCCCTAGATGCTTGGCAGAAACAAATACAAATTTTCTTTAGATAAACTAGACCTGAATCCAGAACAACAGCAATTTAATATGCAATCTCATTTCAAAACTGATCAATAAAAAATGTGCATCTTAGAACTGATAGAAAACAGTAGATCTTATAGTCTTAAATCTGGAGAGGTTTCATAATTACCTGAGGAACTTTTTAAAAATACTTATTACCAGGCCACATACCTCAAACAGGTAGGCCTAAAGCAGAGCCCTGGAATCTCTATTTTAACAAACTACCCAAGGCTTTTTCTTACACAATCAGACAAGACATCAAAACATTAGCATTTGTTTGAACCATCCCCTGAAAACTCCCACTGCAGACAATAAAGAATAGAATGATTTTAAGCCAGAGAATAATTAGATCAGAGGGACACTTTAAGAAAGCCACTGTGGTGCCAGTAGACTTGTGGAGAAGATAACAATAGAAGAGGGTAAGGAAAGGCGATGGAGGAGTAGTAAATAAATAATAAAATTTAGTGAAATAGTTTTAAAGCAAGAGATTGTGATTAAATATAACAATGGGGAGAAAAATAAGAGAGTATCAAGGAGGCAGAAACAGAATTTTATAAAAATCAAATAAAGGTAGAGGGGTATAATTTAATTCTAACAACTTTCCTGAAGATTTGCCCCTAATCAGCATTACAGCCACTAGGCCTTTATAATAAATCTGTACACTTTTAGATGTAAAGTAATAAGGTGTAAGTGCTACACAAAATTCTGTACTAAATATCAAATGTTCCAAATGCAACTAACACTTAAAATAATTTCCAAGTTCAGATGTCAAGCACAGAGAGATTTTATCCTTAATGTTTTACATTTTTATGAATTAATGTATATGCACTGAAAAATTAAAATCTCTTTGGGCATAAAAGAAAGAATTTTCACTGGCTGATAAATTTAAATTACAAACAGAAAACAATGAATCAACACACTTACGCTGAATATGAATGAACTGTTTTGGCTGTTTAAACTCTCCTTTGTACAAGCGATTGTAATAGTTGACGTTGCTCTCTGCCTCAGGAACTGGAATGACCATGCTCTCTTTTTTTTCTCTAAACACTTGCTGTGCTGAAATAGCTCGCTGTAAGTGATGTTCCTGGAAAATGTAAAGGAGGCAACATAAGTCATTTTAATAATGTTAATTCAATGCATAACTACTTAAAAATTTTTTGTTTAATAACTTCAAGGTGACTTAAGAATTAATTATTAACAGTTTCTTTGCCATAGAACTATAGAAAGCACTGCCATTGATAACACTTGTGCTCATCCTTGTATCTCCTTAGATGTTTGTAATTTTATTAAGCAGAATTTTCTTTAAAGATTATACACATATTCACAAGCTAGAATTTAACATCTCAATTAAAAGAAAATTGATTCCTTGTTTGCTAAATTAACAGAGGTGTTTGCCACCAATACCAGCATATGGGAAAATATGCAAATGACAATGTCACAGGTTTTCATTATCTTCTGCAAGTACACACCTGAAACTTCAAAAGTACAAAATATGAATAACTCAAAAAAGAAAAAATTACATTCAACAGACATATTACTATCACAGCAAGAAATATACATGTATATATTTTAAAGATTTTATTTATTTGACAGAGAGAGACACAGTGAGAGAGGGAACACAGGTGAGGGAGTAGGAGAGGGAGAGGGAAAAGCAGGCTTCCTGCTGAGCAGAGAGCCTGATGTGGGGCTTGATCCCAGGACCCGGGAGATTGGGAGATCGTGAGCCGAAGGCAGATAAGCTTAACAACTGAGCCATCCAGGCACCCCAGCAAGAAGTATTTTTAAACTAAGGTTAAACAAAAGCTCCTATAAAATACATCCTGATTCTAGTAACTTTCCATTCTCTTCACCACTTAATACCTACTTTCTCCCTTGACCCACAAGGGACCATGCTCAACAAAGCAGTTTTACTTTGTATAAGGCAAATTAGGTCATGTCACTCCGCAATAGATCCCCTTTATACTCAGATTAAAGATTAAAATTATCTCAGACTAATATAAGGCCTTATTTCTCTCTGACCTTATCTTCTACCTCTCCCTACTACCCATCCTTTATTGTAGCCACACTGCCTTTCCTCCAGGTTCTCAAACATCCAAAAGGATTGCTTTTGAAATTCCTTCAAGTCTCATCTTATCAGAGAGAGGCCTTCGGTGATTTCTTTATCTAAAAGATAAAAGAGTACTGGCTAAGAATTTATCAGATCATTCTTTCAAGACATTTCAGAGCTCCCAGTAGACACCAGATACTAAGAGTGAATGACAGACTCTCCTATTAAGGAACTTAGCTAGTAGAAGAGAGATACTTAAGTATACAACCAGGTTTGGGCTTGACAGACTTGTCTCTTCTCAATTAGTCAAACCACTGTCTAAGGAGGATAGAGAAAGATACCCAAAGAAAGTAAAATCTAAACTAAAACTTTCAGTATCAGGGCACCTGGGTAGCTCAGCCAGTTGAGCATCCTGATCTCAGGGTACTGGGACTAAGTCCCACATCAGGGTCTCTGTTCAGCAGCAAGTCTGCTTCTCCCTTTCCTTCTGTGACCCCTCTCCTTTTGTGATCACTTTTGCTTTCTCTCAAATAAACTAAAAAAAAAAAATCTTTAAAACTTTCAGGATCGACAGAGATTTAGATTTAGCAAGGCAAAGACCAAAAAAGAAAAAAAGAATCCAGGCAGAGAAAACAAAATGTCCAAAACAGACAAAAGCCCAGAGACATTCAAAAGAGGCAAGCAACTGAGATAAAAGACAGGTGGGTGGGTACTAGCTTATATTTGAATTTTTCTACTTTCAATACCAGAAGAAATGTTTTTCTTCATAGGATAGGACCCCAAGTTGGAGCACTAAATACACTTCCTCATATAAATATTACTATCAATTTAGTAAGAGTCTTCAGTAAAAAACTTTTGAGTTAACTAAAAAATTGTGAGAGGATCAAACACACCCACAACAGCATCAAGTAATTAGGAAAGCAAGGCTCTGAAAGAGCAATTTCTAGGACTATTTAAGCTTATACTTTCCTATTACCTTGCTGACATTTCACCTCTCATGGTGAAATAAAGTGATGCAATATAAAAAGCCACCTCGTATTTTTATACTGTTTTATAGTTCTTAAAGTACAACCACAATCTCAAGCTTATTAACTCCTCAAAATTTGGGGTCAAGTATAGATATTATACTATATCATATATGAGACTCAAGAAACAAATGATTTGCTCTTAGTTATGGTATAAATACATGAGAAGGTCAAATTTCAGGACTCTGATTTGAGTATTTTTTGACTATTCCATCTTTACTAGATTGGGCTGTTAAAAACAAAAAAAGAAACCCAGGGGCCCCTATATGGCTCCGTCAGTTAAGTATCTGCCTTCAGCCCAGGTTATAAACCTGGGACCCAGCCCCACATCAGGCTCCCTGCTCAGCAGGGAGTCTGCTTTCCTTCTTCCTCTGCCCCCTCCCTCCACTTGTGCTCTCTCTCTCAAATAAAAAAATAAAATCTTTAAAAAATGAAATAAAAATAAAATAAATAAAAAGCCATGTTCTTGTAATGCTAATAATCTAGAAACATGGGTGACAAGAGGAAATTGAGCTAACTGGTAGTACATTTTTGATGTGAAGAAATTCTTTTGGACTTTGGATTCTAATGGACTTTCTCCTAAGTACAAAACATTTTTAGGTATTATCCAATTACTGAAATACATCTTTAATAGATGAAGATTTAATATTATTTTAATTTTACATGTGAGGAAATTTAAAAATAGATCATAGATGACTCTCTTCTTGTTAACACAGCTGGCAGATGACAGAACTGTAGCCAGAAATTAAGGAGACAGATCATGACACACTCCCCCATTTTAATTTACAGAACAAATTTAGCTCTAAAAATAAATTCTCAGCTATCATTTCCTTTCCCATATTATCAGACTGCCTCTCAACCTAAAAACTCAGAAAAAAACCAACAATGATATAGCTTCTAGAGGCCTGAGCTTCATACAATAACCACAGCCAGGGACAAACATGCAAACATGGAAGCAGGTCCCAGAGTTTTCATTTGTCTTTTTGGTGATTCCTATCGGTGATTCCTTGAATTGGTGATTCCAGGAATAATGGTGATTCCTTGTAAAATGCTGCATTGTATGTTGGTGAGGTTACATGGTTATTAAAAGCACTACTTGCTTTCTTTTCCAGTAAGAAGGTATTCCTTTAGACTCTTAATCTCACAAAACAAACTGCGGATTGCTGGGAGGTGGGGGAGTAGGGACAAGATGGTTGGGTTATGGACATTGGGGAGGGTATGTGCTATAGTGAGTGCTGTGAAATGTGTAAGCCTGATGATTCACAGACCTCTACCCCTGGGGCAAAAAATACATTATATGTTAATAAAAATAATTGAAAAAAAAAAACAGGTATTCTTTTGACCTACCAACTCCACTTAGGAAATTCAACAAGGCAACAAACAAAGGGGCAACAATGATTAAATAAAATGCTTATCAGGCACTGTTTATAACACCAAAAAAACTCCCATAAAGTCTAAATGGCAACAGGAATTAGTTATATAAAATTATGTTATATACATAAAACGGAACTCTTAGGTAGTAGTAAAAACCAACATGATGCAGACCTTTACCAACCTGAAAAGATGTTAGGATACTTTTTTGAGGTAAGAGACAGGTGGGTGGGTGCTAGTTTGGATGTACAAATATAACTTGCATAAAAATAATGCATATTATAACATGCTATAATATAAATAACATTTATAAATATAAATGAGTATGTGTGTAGAAAAAATAGACTAAAAGAATACAGAACAGAATACACTACAAAATATTTTTTAGATGGGCCTTATATTCTGTGCATCTGCTCTCTCATATTTTCCAAATATTCTGTAATAAATCTGTATTACTTTCCTAAGTTTAAAAAGTGGTATAAGTTTTGCATCTTAGATGAAGGGACTCACCACCAAAATACATGAAGTCACTTCTTATGACTTAGACTTCTGAAATATCCTTTTGAAACTTACTGTATTATACCTAAACATTTTTGTGTTTTCCTAGATATTTACATTCTCTGTGCCTTCTGTTTTTCCTAGTAGTATATGATAAACTGTTAAAAGCAAACTAAAAGGAACTAAATAACTCATTGCTTTTAGTCATACATAATAGGTACCAATCACTATCCTACAAAATGCAGGGCAGAATTTCTTGGGGGGTTGGGGGGGAGGAGTAAATTAAGGCACTATGGCCACATTGGTAGAAATCAGCAGTGCTGAAATCTGAATCCTTGTTTATATGTCTCTTTTCCATCTTGCCAACCTCATGCCCCAACTTGTTTGGTATCAGAATCCATCAATTCAGAGAGGCTGCATAAGAGGGGAAAAAAAAAAAAAAATCAAAGATTCTTCATTGGTATTTTAAAAATTCACATGCAAAATCCCAATTAAAGATAGCAGACTAAATGCCTACATTTATCTACTTCACCAACTGCAATAGTAAATTTGCCAATAAAGGATCAAGAAACTTATAAAGCCACAATAACAAAGAGAATGAGATGAGCCATCAGCCTAAACAGAGTGTAGCAAAAATGTGGGAGAGCAAAATCAAAAGATGGTTTTGAATCCTTGCAGAGGGAAAAGATAAAAACTAAACCCATCTGTCCTACAGAAAACAAGATAATGGGGATTTTGAAACACTAGTTAGAAACAGCTAAAATGAGACAAGCACTTCTTTGCCTATTCCTCAAAAGTAGATCATTCTACACAGACAGAAGAGGGCACCAAAGAATAAGTAATACTGTGAACCACCCTTAACCTATGGGAGTAAAGAAAACCTAGAAGTCTATTGTTATTATTAAAATTTTAAAAAAGATCCAACCTGTAATGATACATTTTCTCCACTCTGGAGAGGGGAACAGAAAACACTTCAAGAAAAATGTACCGAACGAACTTAATTAAATATGCCCCAAAGAAGCATTTAGAGATATGAAAAATATCTTTTGAATCAGAAACTCAAAAACTAAGATCAGAGGAGGATAAAAGACTCAGGAAAAAAATGAAAACAGCTGACTAACTCAGGAAAAAAAGGAAAAAAAATTATCTCAGAGATGAAGACTGAAGTTACTAGTAGCCAAGTGCAAAATATACTCTAACAAAAAAGTGTTACATAAAGGATGTCAAATGACCGAAAGAATGAGATAAAGTAAAATGAATAAGGAAGAGAGTAAGATGTAAAACAAAGAAGGAATGATACTGATATAATTGGAATCCCAGAAGAAGAAAAACAATGCAAAAGAATATTCAAAGCAACAATCCCCTGAAATGTCTGTAAATAACAGATCTGAATCTACATGTCAAAATAAGCTTACAAGAGAACAAGATGACATACAAGAACCCTCACCACCACAGGCACAATCTGACAATGCTCGGTACAGTCAGAAGAAGACACTCTGCTCATAGATTCTCTCTTGGGAAGAAAAGAGAAATGTAGAATGCACATCCAACATTCCAGCTTTTTGGGAAACTGCCCAAGGGACTAAATTCTGTCTCAGCTAACTCAAGAGCACGGAGTGAACCAGCCGCATTCTTTGGATTCCTGGATTCTTGTAGAGAACAAGAGAGCACTCAGAGTATTGTTGATGCACCAAAGAAGTTATAGTACTGCACAGAGACACCAGAGGGAGCAAAAGATAACAAACTCCTGAAAAACTAGCAACACTCTGTAACTAGGAAATTATGTGCACATGCCCAGAGAAGATGCATCTCCTGAAAAGGTTTGAGGGGCTTCCAGATTCTCTGCCTGGGCTGACTGGATAAGGTCTTCCCAGTATGAAGCCAATTCGTAAAAGACTGGGAGAGGTGACTGTTTTTGAAAAATGCCAAATTAGGGGCACCTAACTGGCTCAGTTGGAAGAGTGACTCTTGATCTTCAGAGTTGTAGGTTCGAACCTCACCCTGGATATAGAGATTACTTAAAAAAAAAAAGAAAAGAAAGAAAAGGAAAAAGGAAAAAGTAAACAAACTTAAAAAAAATTTTAAGTAAAAAAACAAAATGCACAGGCTTGGGTGGCTCAGTTGATTAAGTGTCTGCCTTTGGCTCAGGTCATGATTCTGGTGTCCTGGGATCTCCTCCCATTGGGTTCCCTGCTCAGCAGGAGCCTGCTTTTCTCCCTCTGCTCTTCCCCCTCCCTAATGCTCACTTCCTCTCACTCTTCTCTCTCTTTAAATAAAATCTTAAAAATAAAAAAATTAAAAAAATAATAAAATGCACAAATTACAGTAAAAAAATAACAAGGTGCACCAAGAAATAGGGAAATACATTCAAAGAAACAAAATAAACCTACCAAAAAAGACCCTAAAGAAATGGAGATACGTGAATTATTTGACAACAAAGTTTAAAATAATTATCTTAATAAAGCTCAACATGCTACCAAAAAAACCCCACAAATAGGCAGTTATATGAAATCAGGGGAACTGATGCATGAACAAAATGAGACTAGCAATGCAGACATAAGAAAATGTCAAAAAGAACCAAACAAATTCTGGAGCTGAAGATTACAGTAACCAAATTGAAAAACCCACCCAAGGGATTCAACAGTATACTTCATTAAGCAGAGGAAATAATTAGTGAACCCAAAGAGAAATCATTTTAAATTATTTAGTCAGAGGAACAAAAAGGGGTAAAGAAATGAAGAAAGCCTAAGATATTTATATGACACTACTGACAGACCAATATAAACATTACAGAAGCCCCAAAAGGAGAAAAGAGAAAGGAGCAGAGAACTTGTTTGAAAAAACAATGGCTAAAAATCAAATCAGAGGAAAGAAATCCAAATCAAAAACGCTCAAATAAAAAAATAAAAAAATTATTTTTAAAAAACTGTAAAAAAAAAAAAGCTCAAATAACATCAACAAAGATCAACTCAAAGTCCACACTATGACACATTGTAATCAAATTGCCAAAAGTCAAAGACAAAGACAGAATCTTGAAAGCAGCAAGGGAAAAGCAAATCATCATGTATAAAGGAATACCCATAAAATTATCAACAATTTCTCATCAGAAATATTACATGCCAGAAAGGAATGGGCTCATAAAGCACTGAAAGAAAAAACTGCCAATCAAGATATTACATCTGGAAAACTATCCTTCAAAAATGACAAAGGACAAATAACAACCTATCCATATAAACAAAAAAAAAATGAGGGAATTTATATCTACTAGACCTGTCTGTAAGAATTGCTAAAAGGAGTCATTTCAAGTTGAAACAAAAAGACACTTGACAACAACACAAAAACATTCAAAAACATAAAACTCTGGTAAAGGTATATATATATATATATATATAGACAACTACAGAATCTTTAATACTATAATGGTAGTGCGTTTTTGATTCTGGTATAGAACTTAAACGATAAAAGCATAAGAGTAAGAATTAAGGGTGCCTGGGGGGCTCAGCTGGCTAAGAGGCTGGCTGCCTTTGGCTCGGGTCATGATCCTGGAGTCCCAGGATGGAGTCCCACATCAGGCTCAGTGGGGAGTCTGCTTCTCCCTCTGACCCTCCCCCCTTTCATGCTCTCTCTCTCTCACTCTCTCTCAAATAAAATCTGAAAAAAAAAGTATTAAATAAAAAATATGTTAATGACACAAAATGTAGAAAGACTGAATTTGTGACATTAATAACATAAAACAAGAGAAAGAAACAATTTGAACTTTTCTAGGCAAATGAGTTCATCAGTTTAAAAAAAAAAACTGTTATACTGTGTTTTAATTTGTCTTCAGCATTTTCCAAATTCCTCCATGACTTCTTTCTGGATCCACTGATTTGTTCAGAAGTGTGTTGTTCAGTTTCCACATATTTGTGACTTTTTCAGTTTTCCTTTGCTTTTATTTCTAGTTTTATTCCATCGTGGCTGGAAAATATACTTGGTATGATTTCATACTTCTTAAATTTGATAAAAGTTGTTTTGTGGCCTAATGTGATCTATCCTGGAGAATATTCTGTGTGTAATAGAGAAAAATATGTATTCAGCTGTTATTGTGTGGAATGCTCTATATATGTCAAGCTCTTACCAAATAATTGAGAAGGAAAAACTTCCAAATTCATTTAACGAGACCAGTACTACCCTGATAGCAGGATCAGACAAATACTACAAGAGGGAGGAGGGGGGAATGGGTGAAAATAGTTAAAAGGTACAAATTTCCGGTTATAATTTTAATAAGTTGTGGGGATGTAATGCACAGCATGGTGGCTATAGTTTAAAATACTATACTGTATACTCCAAAAATGTTCACGGACTGTAACAGTAACAGAATTACCATAGGATCTGGCAGTCCCACTTCTATGTGTATATCAAAAGAACTGAAAACAGGATTTAGAAGAGGTATTTGCATATCCATGTTCATTGCAGTGTTATTCATAATAGCCAGTGGTGGAAAGAATCCAAATGTTTACTGACAGATGAAGGGCTAAACAAAATGTGGTATATACATGTAATGGAGTATTAGCCTTAAAAGGAAGGCTATCTGATACATGCTATCACATGGATGAACCTTGAGAACATTATGCTAAGTGAAATAAGTCAGTCCTGGTCAAAAAAGGCAAATCCTATATGATTTCACTTAATGTTACATAAAGTAGTCAAATTCTTTCTTTCTTTCTTTCTTTTTTTTTTTCAAGATTTTGCTTTTAAGTAATCTCTACACCCAACATGGGGCTTGAACTCACAACCCTGAGATCAGGAGTCACCTGTTCTACCAACTGAGCCAACCAGGCATCCCTAAAGTAGTCAAATTCTTAAAAATACCAAATATAATGGTGGTTGCTAGGGACTGGGAGAGGAGGAAAAAAGAAGCTGTTTGTTCAATGGGTATAGCTGCAATTTTCCAAGATGAAAAAGTGCTACGTATCTGTTAACACTGCATATAGTTAACACTATTGTATTACAAATTTAAAAACAGTTCAGGTGGCAAATTTTAGGTTTTCAGTTCTTTACTATAACAATTAACAAAAAGCGTATTAAATACTTGGCAAAAGTAATCCAAAACAACAACCAATTTTGACAAATTTCTGAATAAAACTATTTCAAAAGTAATGAAAAAATTCTCAAAGACTCCAAACAATAATAGTAAAATAACAGTAGTAATTAGTCAATTTGACTAATTAGTCAAATTTGACTAGTCAAAAAAAAAAAAAAAAAGACTAAAATCAGACTTCAAAAACAACATAGTGCAGGGGCGCCTGGGTGGCTCAGTGGGTTAAAGCTGCTGCCTTCGGCTCGGGTCATGATCCCAGGGTCCTGGGATCGAGCCCCGCATCCGGCTCTCTGCTTGGCGGGCAGCCTGCTTCCCTTCCTCTCTCTCTGCCTGCTTGTGATCTCTGTCAAATAAATTAAAAAAAAAAAAAAACACCAACAACAACATAGTGCAAAATATCAATGAAGCAACATTTTGAGAAACCTCAATGAATTTGAAAAGTATGAACCAAGGATTTTACATTCAGCTAAGCTGTTCTTCAAGTATCAAGGCTACAGAAGGAACTCAGGAAATTTTATAAGGGACTTTTGACAAATCTACTAGAATAGCACTGTTCAACAGAAATATAATGCAAGCCACACATGTCAGCCATATATTTAAATTTTCTAGCAGCAACACAAAAAAGAAGAGGTGAAATTAGTTTTAATAATACGTTTTATTTAAGCCAATGTACACATCTATCTGCAATGTCATCATTTCAACACACAATCAATTAAAAAATGTATAGAGATACTTTGCATTTTTTTCTCCCATAACAATTCTACCAAAACTGGTGTGTATTTTACCTGAATGGAACAACTAAATTCAGACTAGCCATATTTCAAGCACTCAAAAGCCACAAGTGACTACTGGCTATATATTGGAGAGTATAGTCCATCTTCACCTTGGTTTCATCCAACTAAGCGATAACTCATAAACTCTAGTAAAATTTTACGTACACACACGGACACTCTTCATCCACCCAAGAGATAACTGGTAAACTTTTAGTTTAGTAGTAAAACTTTACCTATACACATACACAAATCTCTCAAAGATGGGAAAAGGATGAAAGGCTAATGTACAAACATCTGTATGCAAAGTGAAAATAAAGCATCTAAAAACGGGAGAAGAAAAAAAATACAAACTTTCTCAAAAACAAAATACAATCTTTTTAAATAAGAGCAAATAGACAGGGGCGCCTGGGTGCCTCAGTCGTTTAAGCGGCCAACTGTTGATTTCAGCTCAGGTCATGATCCCGTGGTCCTGGGGCTGAACTCTGTTTGGGCTCTACACTCAGCAAGGAGTCTGCTTGAGGATTCTGTTTCCCTCTGCCCCTCACCCCACTTGCATGCTCTCTCTAAAATAAATAAATCTTTTTTAAAAAGAGTAAAAAAAAGTTATTTTAAAAAGAGCAAAAAAATTATTAAATACTATAAAAGAGTTGAGACCAAATATATTCAATCATATTAATAAATAACAATGGACTTATCTATAAAAATGAAAAAATTTTCAACTTGTCTCATATAACTCAAGATTCAACTATATGCCATGTACAAGAAACACACACACACACACAAATGTGGTTCAGAAAAAGAAAAAGGAATGGATGAAGTTTATCAGGTAATGGAAGACGATAAGAAAGATGAGCAGATCCTAACTATCAGACAAGTAAAGTTCAAGTCAAAAAGCATTAAGCATGACCCAATAAACAACATTCACAATAAAGGCTTTTACTATCTGCATATCATTCATGAATGTCTGTATCTTTAAGTTTTGGTTATCCTATACATATTTAAGAGTATCTATCCAACAAAAAATAGCAACCTTTTTATAAAGCAAAAGCTAAAGTATATTGAAGGATTCATAAAGACACACTAATAGTATTAACTAACTTTAACACACCACTCTCACTCAGCATAAGGTAAAGGACCTACTCATGGACCTAATTTAGTAAGGTAGACCTTATAGCTATATATAAAACTTTACACCCAACGCTCCTTCTTCTCAAATACACAAGCAACTTTGATAAACATGATCATTTTTTACAAAGAATATGGTATTATGAATGGCATAGAATGGAGAAAGAGACAATTCTCTGAGCATCATCTCTTTTGTATGGTTCTGAATTTTAAAACCATGTTAATGTTTAACATGCTCTGTAAAACGTAAATAACACATCCTTCAAAAAACTGTGATGATACAGTAGTTCACGGCACATTCTAAGAGATAAAAGTTTGTGTTTATTAAAACATATTACAGGGACGCCTGGGTGGCTCAGTTAGTTAAGCGGCTGCCTTCGGCTCAGGTCATGATCCCAGCGTCCTGGGATCGAGTCCCACATCGGGCTCCTTGCTTGGCAGGGAGCCTGCTCCTCCCTCTGCCTCTGCCTGCCTCTCTGTCTGCCTGTGCTCGCTCTCTCTCTCTCTCTAACAAATAAATAAATAAAATCTTTAAAAAAAAAAAAACATATTACAGAGGTACAATATTCAAAATTGTGGAATTTTAAGAACAGGATAAAATATATTTAGGAATTTTGACAATTAAAACCCTTTTTTCAACACCCATTCATAACACAAAATTCCCTGAAAGAAATTTCCCTAAGCTGATAAAGAGCAGGCACCCATAGAAAACCTATACCTAACAACCATACTTAGGGTCAAAGACTGAATACTTTCCTCCTGAGATGAAATTCAAGCCGAAGAAGTCTGTTACCACTTCTAGCCCACCTTTCACCTAAGATTATAGTCAGTATAATGAGGGAAGAAAAACAAATACAGGCATGCAGACTGGAAAGAAGACATAAAATTAATTTGTATATGATATGCTCATGTAGGGAAAAAATCCTAGGGCATTTCAACATAGCTCCTAGAACTTAAGTGAACTTAACAAAGTCACAAGTCAATATTAAACACTCAATTGTATTTCCATGTATTGGCAACTAAAAAATGAAAATAAAAAGCAGTATCATTTACAACAGCATCAAAACTATTAAATACTTAAGAGACAGGCTTAACAAATCATCTGTGAAACTAACATAGCAATGTAAATGGAAATATAACACCTTAATGGATGTAAATATGAAGGACATATACAGTCTGATTACAAACTATATCATAAATCATAAAGCTAAATTATTCAACAGTGTCACTAGCATAAGATCGTGTAAAACAACAGAAAACAACATACAAAAGTCTACAAATAGGCCCACATAAAGATAATGAATTTTAGGAGCCAACTGATGAGGGAATTGAATGAGGGCAAGGATAGTCTTTCCCACAAATGGTCTGAACAGTGTGGCAAAAAATAAGCCTATGCTCTTACCTCATACTTTACACAAAAACTAACTCAAAACAGACCACAGGCCTAAATATAAAGGCTAAACTTAAAAAAATATCCATAAAATATAGGAGAAAAATTTTAGTGACCCTGGGTTTGGCAAAGATTTCTGAGGACACAAAATGCACAGATTAGAAATTGAAGAACTAATAAACTGGGCTTCCTGAAAATTAAAAAATTATGCTATTCAAAACACGTATTTTAGAAAATGAAAAGACATGCCAGACTGAAAAAATATTCACAAAACATATGTGAGGGCCCTTCTATGCAGAATAAAGAACTCCTATATCGCAATAATAATAAAAAACCAACCCAATTTTTTTAAACAAAATGAGTCAAAGATTTAAAAAGACACTTCACAAAAGAAAATATACTAATGACCAACAAGCACTTGAAAAGATGATCAACAACTTTTTATGAGGAAAAATGCAAAATAAATCCACAGAAGTTTTGACTACACACTCACAAAATGACTAAATTAAGAAACTGACACCACCAACTGTTGGTGGGAGTGTCAAATGATATCACCCCTTTGCAAAACTATTGGGCAGTTTCTTACAAAGTAAATACATGGCTATTATGCAGCACCTGGGTGGCTCAGTCAGTTTGGTTAAGCATCCAACTCTTGATTTTGGCTCAGGTCATGATCTCAGGATCTTAAGATGGAGCCCCAAGTTAGGTTCCCTGCTCAGCAGGGAGTCTGCTTGGGATTCTCTCTCCCTCTGCCCCTCCCCCATGCATGCTCTCTGGCAAGTGCTTAAAAGAAATACATGCGTTATCACATGACCCAGCAATCCTACTAAACATGTACCCCAGAAGTGAAATGCATGTTGACAAACAACTTGCACATCGATGTTAACTGTTATCTTACTTACAATAGCCAAAAACTGGAAATAGTACAAATATACCATCAACAAGTAAATAGACAAAGTGGACAGATTCATTCATTGAAATACTACAGAGTTTAAAAAAAAAAAAAATTAAGAGGGGTCAAACTGATGATATGCACAACAATGATATACCTCAGAACTATACTGAGGAGAAAGGGGAACCCTCTACACTGCTGGTGGGAATGCAAGATGGTACAGCCACTCCAAAAAACAGAAACGTTTAAAAATAGAGCTCCCCACCACCCTGCAACTGCACTACCAGGGATTTAACTAAAAAATACAAACATGGGGATCCGAAAGGGCACCGGCAACCCAATGTTTATAGCAGAAATGTCCACAATAGCCAAATTATGTGAAGAGCACTTATATCCATCAAAAGATGAATGGATAAAGAAGATGTGGTATATGTGTATATACACACACACAGAGGAATATTACTTAGCCATCAAAAATTGAAAACTTACCATTTGCAACAACGTGGATGGAACTAGAAGATATTATGCTAATTGAACTAATAAGTCAATCAGAGAAAGACAATTATATGATTTCACTCATATGTGGAATTTGGGAAATAAACAGAAGAAATGGGGGAAAAGAGGGGAAAGTAGAATGGCACAAAATCAGAGAGAGAGATAAACCTCAAGAGACTCTTAACTGTAGGACACAAACTGAGGGTTGCTGGAGGGGAGTGATGTGGGGGGGG